>QNGE01003383.1:26678-85385 GCA_008508345.1 Paragonimus westermani | reverse complement strand
TGAACCACTGATGTATTGCCGTCTATGATGATGATGATGATTACACCTAATAGTTGGATGTTTCTCACATTCAGCTCTGCTTTTTGGCGCTGGCCACAATGCTTCGCTATTTACTTAAGTATAACCTTACCCGTTCTCTCATATTTATTTACCCTATTGGTCAGGTATCCAGAAGGGAAATGCTATCCACGGACGTGTGCGCTCATCATCAGGTCGCAGTGACTGTAACATCTTTCTCTATTAATCCCCTTGATATTCCACTCCATTTATTCCCCAGGCTGCCGGCATTGGTATACATGACCATCAGTTATTTCTCACAAACACCCTGTTTTTCAAATTCATTCAATCGAGGGGCAGCCCAATACTCAGATATATTCCTTGTTAGCTTCACGTTAAACGACCCGTGCTCTGCACGTTGAGAAGCCTTTGCAATTGGAGTAAATCTCCACATATCTCCCTATTCTCTAATTTCACGGACAGACGTGTTATCTGTACCCGTGGTCCCAAATCATTAATGCACGGTCGCGTCTCAGTTGATACCACCGGGATGGCCAAAAATTTCATCCCGCCAAGTCATCTGGTGTCGCTGTAACTCGACCTTAAGTAGCTGTGTACATCTGCCCTATTGCTGCCAGGAACCATTCCTGACATCTAGGTTAGCAAACTCAGTCAGCATTTGCTCAGGAGTGTGTGTACTCGCCTGCCACATACACAACCTCACTACTCGCCAATGGCTACATGTTCCGAAATATCTACTTGTCTTAAGAGATCCACCATGTTGAAACCCATCACTGTTTCCATGGCTCTACCCCGCCTTTCATGATAGGCTAAGGAATGCCTGTGATGGCGACATTTATGTTTCTATCAAGGGTTAAGTTCCCTTTAGTTTCAAGACCTAAAACGGCCTTCACCAAAAGGCCTCCTTGGTTTTGGGCGTCGGCTGATATTTGCTCTTGGACTTCCGCTCTCAAACAAACACCCTTAATTAGCTCTTCTAGTTTTGCAAGTTCCTTCTCCCCCTCTCTACATTTGTTTTAACCGATTCCCGGTTGTCCCTTTTTACGACTATCATCTTTCTACAACTCATGCTGCCGGTAGTAGGAACATCTAGTTCGGGTATTGTGTATGCAATGCATAGCTTAGGAAATGTAATTGGATCATTAGACTTTTGTAGTCCATACGCACTCGCTTTCTGCCCAAAGATGTGTAACTAACAATATGTCCCAACGGTTGCACTACGCGCATATACCTACGTGTGTGTATAGTCAACAGTTCGCACCTGTTTCAATGAACGAAATGCTCTTGAATCCTCCGACCTGCCAGTTAATTTCTGTTCAGAGAGAAAATGGAGCTGTACACGAAGAAGGCGGCACACGTCTCACAGAATTGGTGAATGTGAGGCAGACTTCCGTAGTTCATAGGAAACAAATGCTTCATCAGTATTGTGAGAAGAAATCTTTAAATAATGATAGTTTAAGCTCACCGTTACACTCTGGGCTTATTGTACCTAAAATTTATCCTAGCACGTTAACATCTGCTTCCCGAAAGCTTAAGATTGAAATCTCTGATACAGCTTTTGGGAGCCGATAACAGGTAAAATAAAAAAAGACTAATGGTGAGTGATCTGTCTGTCCCGGCTCTGGTTTAATGATTAATCTAACAGGTGAGCTTTATTCGTGATAACCGGACTAAACGAGGGTACCTGCGCTGGACACTGCCTTGTAGATTGTTGGACCTGTGTCCAATCCTTCTCACGGATCGTCATTGCCGGGAATTTTGAAAATCCGAAATTGGAGTCCGTGGTGAATTCGAGTGTGTTGAAACTACCCATAAGATGGAGGAAACGCTGCATAAACGAGAAACCGTAGGGTCAGTTGCGCTGCTTGGATGTGAATGGTGCGTAACACCGACAAAGAGCACAACAGGACTGTGGAACTGAATTTTGAGCCAGAGTGCATGACTTATTTGGGATGGTGAATTTTTCAGTGACAGTTGACGCCAGAATCTTCTGGTTTGGTAAGACAGCAGAATCTTTCATGCATTCACGAGTGGAATCTTCTTGGTACTGTGAGTATCCACGAACATTCAGTTCGTTGTCACTGATATCCAGTAAGGGCCAGGTCCCTTTAAAAGCAGAGATGTGACCTCCAGTGTCGTCGACCAGCTGTGGTTTCGGATAGCTTAAGATGCCCAGGCGGTTAGTATACATGTACATAAGAGCTCTTTTCGCTGGGTGCAGAAGGAACTTGCGGAACGTAATAGAAGTGAGGGAATGTGTGGACGGTGACTGAGCTTCGTCGTCTTCATTGTAAACGGTGGGCCCTTCATTACACTGTGATCATATGCCAGCATCCTTGTGGAGTGCTTCATTCGTTTCTGTTCTAGACTGATTTCGAGCCGCCTCCGTTTTTTGAGCTACTGAAGGGTTCTACATTCCCGAAAATTGGAGTGACGTTTCAAATTGGAAGAAGACTGAGTAAGAAATGATCCCGGTCCACCGGAAAAAAATTATCGTTAGTGCGAACAAAGGATAAACTTTCCGGTGTGCCGATGGTGACCTTAGCAGGCTGGTGGTTGTAGACCTTTGGAATAAAGTTGTTTTTAACAGAACCATTTGATGCGAAAGGGTTGGACTTAAGAAAGTAGTGGTTTGTACCACCGTAGTGAGCCATTCCTTTACACTCACGCAGCTCTGCATTTGGTTAGACATCTACGGGGATGTAGTAACCACTTTTGTTGTGGACAGAGGCGCGTAAGTTGATTCTTTAGGAAATGCTTGTGCCCACTTGGGAGTGGAATGAAAATCGGTCTTGACTTTGGGCTTCGGGTCACCTTTGATATGTGGTCTTGTCTTGAGGCGCTCCTCCTGTACAAGCGAACATCGACCAAGCGAAATTCCCCCTAGGCTAACTTGGCCTCCCTCATGCACATTTTTTGTCGAGCACGGTCCCTGTGTTCAACTCTCTGAGTAACGTTACAAGAAATCTGGATGACTTTCTGATGGCTCCTGAACAAAGTCTACTCGCGGAAAGTAAAGTCGTTAGGTCTACCTTAGTTTGCTTATATGCAGAAGATGTTGGAAACTCCGCAAAACGGTCCTCCACTCCTGGACTACCCTGTTCTTCAAGTTTTCAGGAATGTCTCTTGTTTTAGCACCAGACATTGCCACTACTCTTTGCACAGCCGTTCCCACCAGGAGGGTAAACGCCATGTACTCGTTCATTCGAGTTAACTCTGAATTCATTTCAGATAAAATCATCTGTGCTTCGACCAGAACTTTTTTATCATGGCCATGTATAATGTATTGACATTGTCAGATGCCCTACATGTGCACTTGAATGCATCCTGTTCTCGCTCTTTGATAGTACTGAGCAACAAGACGGATACACGACTGGATGGACTGCCACCTGTGAAGGTCCAGCTCGTGTAGGTAAACGACGCGATCGAGGGGATTAGTAAAGTATACTGGTCCTCTGAGAACAATACACTTGAAGTGGTACCGGTGTAGGCACTTCTGGCGCTGTATGCCGTCCGAAAAGATCATGCGGCAACCGGCTTAGGCACATGCGCTGGCTATCTCCGAACCACAAATACTGTAGAGTCTCTTGGGTGTCATTATAGTGTGATACGCGAACAAAAAGATTAGTGGCAATGCATGCTTACGGCGGTCAAAGATTAATGTTATTAGGGGTGATAATTGACAGTAGTGTGTAAAACATGACGATAGTGGAAATGATAGGATATCAAATCAAGCAACAATCAACACGATCATTACGTTAAGCAATGGCGAATAATGATAGCTATAAATGTTGTTGCTCAAAGCACCAAAAAGCAACAATAACAGGTCCATAACGACATCACAAAATTGTCACTCATAATTTTATTTGCTCGCGGAATCGTTCTAGTCGGTTTCCCTCCGTACTGGACCTTGATGTCACTAATGAAAGCCATCCATCATTTGGACCCAGTGACCTCTCCTTGCTATTAGCAGGTCTCATTTAGAACTGGTTATAGCACATGGCGCAAAGACTGCAGTACGGAACGTCAATGAGGCTGAGTTAATAGGCCTGAGAACCTTTCCCGAATCACACCTTGAATATAATAAGGACCTGTTTCGCATGAGGAAAAATTGAGCCTTCAGCCCCCTCTTTGACCGCCCGACCCTAGTACTCCCTGTAAACTTCAGTTACATCTGAGTTATTGGGGAGAAAATATTCGGTGGTCTATCATGTAGCATCACCGGACAGATACCCCACTCGATTTATGTGAACCTTTCACCGATCACTCCCTACTACAGACGTTTCTTTACTAGACTTTGAGGACCTCGTTTCCAGGGTTGTTTCATACTTCCTGACAGCATGTAGTGAATTCGCCAACCTTCCTTGCTTGTGGAAGTCAGGGATTACAGTACATATATGCGTTCACTTTTGCTCCATGGATTGGAGGTCTGTCCCGCTTGTGCCTGGATGCGTATAGACTATCGGTACTCACCCACTTTTGTCCGCGCTAGTTAGCCAGCATCAAATAGGCTGATAGTGTGTACAGTGCGATAGGTTGATTGCTGGTATATGGGAAGTGTGTAAGTTTACGGCCGGTGCCCGAGTTAATAGAAATGCACAGTTTTCCCTGGTTGGGTGGCCTATCCTGTATGCTGACGGAGTGTGTACTGCATCGCGCACTGTCCCACGTAGCTGCTCTCGGGTAGGAGAAATCTCTGGGCGATCAGACGATAAGGTGGTCACGGGCTATCAAAACCTTGACTGTTCTGCTGAGCAACGCTGATAAATGCCGTCTACCTGTTTGGAGGGGAGGGGCACACGACCATCCGCAGCGTTGCTTGAATACAGTCTGACACAGCAATGTGTCGTAGTCAATAGCGAGGCCGTATCTGCAAAGTGATTGACTTTTCATGAAACTCCACTGATTTTCTTATCTTATCATTACTCTGCGCACCACTGCTACGGCCAACGACAGTCCAAACCGTAATGCTCACATGCACGGATCAAAGCTGAAAATACCGACCATTCAATGCGTCCGACTAAGATTCATTCCAAGGTCCTCAAACAATCAGCTGCTAATCTGCCGGAACTCCTTCACAAGCTGTTTAAACGAACTCTCCGGAGTAGCAATCTCCCTAGTGCATGGAAGAAAGTCACGGCCACGCCTATCTTCAAGACAGGTGTTTGACACTTTTATGTTGGCTTTATCAGTATTTCGTGCAAAATGCTAGGGTGTCCGTCAAAATGCGCCATTCCTACACACTTCTCTGGTTGTAATGCTACTTTCCTCACCTGTCAGTTTCCTCCCTAGGCGGTCGTACATAACAAACATACTTATCTTCGCGAATAGCCCGACGGTGGCCATAAGTGATTGTCTCATCTCAGCTGCTGTCTTCTTGGAATTCACCAAGGCTTTCAACCGAATAACTCCCTCAAACACAAATACAGGTTCATGACATCTGAGAGGATCTTCTCCTCCGAATTACTTCATTTCTTGACAACAGGGACTTTAGAGTTAAACCAAATAAGCAATTTTTCTCCCCCTCCGCATTTTTGATAGAGTTTCATAAGGATTAGTGCTTGGTTCTCTGTTGCCTGCGTTGAACATCAACGACCTTCCGTACAGTATTACTGGTGGCGCCGTTGTCTACACTGTTGAATGTTGGTCATTCTAACGGACCGCTTGGAGTCTCTCTTCAATGGCGGTATATATGCACACATGCTATTTAGTGGAGACTTGGGCAGCGCGTTCGTGATTTACGATGTGCTAATATATCGTTTAGCTTGTCATTCGCATTTGATCACGAGATGGCTACAAAACGCTGTTTGCTGCGGTTGAAAGGATAAGCCGGACCTTCCTCCACACAAACAAGAAGCTTCAAACACCTTACGGGTTTATATAAAAGAGGAGCTTGGATATGCCTGTCCTGTAGGCTCTCTTAAAAAAAAACATTTGCTGTTGAACGTGTGGCTATGAACCATGCACTCACGATCCCATCAAACTAACGCGGAATGCTGCCTGTCGACGTCGCAGCCGAGTGCTATCAGGCGGTGGGTAAAGGAATTAAAAATTGATGGCGAAAAATTTGGATATGTTTTGAATATTACAGAAGCAAAGTAAAGCCGGAACAGTTTAGGTCTTGGATTGTCGGCTTTATTCACCTAGGAACTGTAACTTAAAGTCTAATGGCAGAAAAAAGCGATAAACAATAAATATAACAGTACTGTCGATGATTACACTGCGTAATAAAAGTGGCTGTATCACAGTTGTCCCGGATTTCTACCATCTCTTTGTTTGTACCTTTTTCAGATGAAATCACCTATGCAACATCAAGTTTATGGTACCTTTCTGTATCTGTTGCTGATGTTGCACAATTTAAGTTGGTTTGTTTGGGACCGTGTTTGTTCCCTGTGGACTGTGCTGTCCAAACCAAACCCTTCTTCAGCTTGCTTGCGAAAAAATACGACGTCAAGTAACTGTCAGCGGATACCCAAGCATCTTTCAATCGTCATTTTTGAAGATGCTGTTTCTGTTGAAGATGTCGCCAAGATGATTCTTTGGGCTCATGATCTCGGTATTTTGTTCATAGCTCTCTCTGATTGCAAAGGTGAATTGCTTTTCCAAACGAGTTATTACTTAGGCAGTTTTCTCACGTTGAAGACAGAGATTAATAATAAACTAAAGACTGATAAAAGGGTATTGACGATTACGCCACAGTCGGACACTGTTTATCGATGCAATATTGGCGTTTCTGGCGGTATATTTCTACATTACTCAGCTCTATGATCCTTTTTGTTGTTAGAGCTTAGTGAACTAATCATTCACTATCATGACATCAACTACGGCTTATCGGATATGTGTAAAGTAGCTCAAAAAGTATGTCTACATTCGGAACGTGTTTCCAGCACTGTTATTCAAAGTGAGTTGAGTCACTCGTATGATTACACATTTGTTCAGATGCTTCTAATCTACCAAACATGGAACTCACAGTACATTTTGGAAATTATACTAATCTTTCTGGAGTGTTCCCATGGCAGTGTCGTAGTTCAGAATTTCTGTAAGTTTCTACCCATTTAACGCCTGCAGTCCCAGACAATAGCAACAGCATCACTTCTCGTTGTGGTTCTTCGTTATATTTTGTTAACAGTTCTACCGTGCCTACTATCGCGTGACCTTTCTAGTACATTGATTGTATGTTGTCCGATTGCTTAGGCATAAGAGAAGGCACTTGATGTTTGAATGACGGGCGGCACTTTTCAGTGTCGCCGCCTGGAGTTCTTAAATACACACGAATTCAACAGATGTGAGTCGTTATCAAAATTGGCGGTAGTATACTTGTGCTGATTCTTAAGCTTACTTCCTGTCCCTTTGATTATTTCAAGGTGCATAAGGCCTTCGTATTAAACATTCAAAGTGCAGGGAGTTGGTGCTGTTTTCAGTAGTAACTGTACCTCTTCGCATCAGAGCCAAATTGTAGAATCAGTGGGATTGGTTTTTTTACGTCACTCATGACATGTATCCAGGCCTTCGGTGCAATGGCCTTAAAAACGAAGCGGAATAATTGAAAAAGCAAGAGCGTGACGATTTATGTCAACGGATTTCTTCTAAAATGTTTGACAGAACAGCTAAAAAGCGTGATTCCTGCGGTGTCCTGTGAATCTACTTTTTGCGTGATCGGAACACACATGCACTCGTAGCTAGGTTGTGGTGAGAACACCCAAGGCAAGATGAAACCATAACATCTGTGCACACAGGTGGATGCTTATCACTGATTCTTATTGTCGCTTCATGCTATACTACTGAGCTAACAGTTATTTCCGACGGATAACACCTCAGTTAGTTGCGGGGTGCATCTCTTTGTGGTGCGGACTAGGACACTGATTGCGTTAATGACGTCCACCCCCTGGCCTGTCTTGTCTATGTCGTGTTTACGAATCACTGGAGGATCACATTAATCAAGACTTCGGAGCGATCAGACAAAGCTTTTAAATGATGGAAAATTGTCGTAAACTTGATAATAAACGCAGCTCATGTCTGGTACTTTTTGTTCATCACAGTTTATCTGTACACGAAAGTTACGGTGGTGTTTACGAGTTTTACTACTCAAGATATTCACCCGATCTGTTATACACGTTTTCGTTTGGAAACCGCGACCCCCTATCGCTGTGCGCAATAGCTCAGGAGTAGCGACACATCTTCTGATCCACGGTTGCGGGCTCGTGCTTCAGTTACCACGACTGCTGCTGTACAGTTTCGGACGACCTGACAGCGTCTAGCTCCTACGTGTGAACTGACGATGAATAGATTGTATCGTGTACGCTGAAATATCCACTTTTCACTGTATTACTCATAAGCTTAAATCTAGATACACCTATCAGTTGGTCGTGCTTTTTACATTGTTTAATTACTGTATAATTTTGTTTCACAGGAGCATCAGATCTCACTGGCGAATACAGCAACACGATTTCTTGGACTTGTTTTCACGCTTCGGGCGCATAAAGCAACGATGGGGACGATGAGGTGTCGCCTGGTTGACCAAACTAATTAGGAACTGCATCATGAACGTTTTTATCATTACTTGTGCGTTTCTTCTTCTCAAAATTGAATATAACCATTCCTTTTTGAGTTTTCATTTAACGTGTAAGTGGAAGATGTTGATATTTCGTCTAGTCTATTTGTCCCTACTTTTGGTGTTTAATTTCGTCAAATTTCTTCCAGTAATTCGTGCATTGGTGAATCCATGTTCCCAGGTCCCCGATGATTGGTGATGTTCTGGAAAGGGTGATTAATAACGTCGTTTTCTAAGCTTGCTTACCTTGACCATGTGCAGACCTTCAACAGGAGTAAAAATTCAACACTTCAGAAAACAGAACCGTATATTTTTAAAGTATCCATGGAAATGTAGATCACTGGATTCTGTCTTGCTCTGAGGTCAACGGTATTAAACCGTGCCTTGATGAAACAGACAACGAAAGAGAACGCAGTGAGGCCAACAAAGTGTCTTAGCTCGAAAAACAGCATGTTCCCTCCAAAAGCGAAGTTCTTTTCCTTTCCAACAAGTGATACAGTGAAACACTGGGCTCTTAAACACAAACAAAACGCTTAAATATCCGCGGGGCGTAGTTTGTTCCTTAAGTGCACTGGTGCTAAAGTCTCGTGAAGAACGGGCATGTGAGCATAACCACAGAACACACTTTCTGAAAATGTCCTCAAGATCCTTAGAAGCATTTTCAGGGATGAATGTGGCAATCTTGCGGGCGAATTATCCCATTTACTTTCATATTCCAGTCTGGTTAGGTGTTTGGAGGCCTGCGCCCCTTTGAGTCTTTTCAGCACCCACGTTCACTTTAATTTCGTGCAGGAGGAAACAAATTCTATGATATTCTTAAGCGGAAAATTGCCAGTGTTAGGCGAAGATAAGCGTGCCGAAGATTCCAGGCTGTATTTAAACAAATTTGGTCCTTGGATAGGAAAATGTCGCAGAAAGGAGAAAATTTGCCGTTTACTTTCAGTCGCAAAAGTGAAACATACGTCGGACAAGTAGAGACAAAGTGGATGGACCCAAGTATTTATTTAAGACTAGACACCCGGTGGGTCGCCTCGGTGGATTCAGCACAGAACTCCAGTTTGAAAGTGCCGGTCTGCTTTGCTAAAGGCCGATAGTTTTGGGTCCCGATTGTGTAGCAATATTCCGAATAACCTAAATCGGCCACTTTGGTAACCTGTTGTTATGAGGTATTTAACAACCAGTGCCGTAAGGTTCACAAGTTCAGCAGTTTTGCATCACCGGTTATTTTAAACATTTTGGGATATGATTAACTACTGACTGATACAGTTCTCTATCTGCTCTGTTTACGTAAACGCCACCGCAACCGTATGTGAACTGGTGGACAACGTTGGAGACAACAGTTTCACTACGTTTGAAATTATAGAGAGTTGATACTCAACTCAGTCTCAATCGCGAAACTGTGTACGTTTGAACTAGGGTGTACTTTATCGTGTACATGATACAGTTCGCCGGATGGTCCCCCTTGAATTGCATGGGCAGGAATACATCCTTCTTTTGGTTAATTACTTTTGTACACCTAATTATCGGTTTTGATAAATTTCCCAGGGTTGCCGTTTGTCGTTAGACTTTTTCCAGCACTGTTCGCCTTGCCTGCAGTTTATCAGGGGTGCGAATGCGCTTGATTTTGTGACGCAAGGCTCCCACTCGATCACTTTTGTATGCAGCCGGAGCAAAACGCTTAATTCAAGGCCACGTTAGTTCAATCATGCTATCAATACTTTGCTCGAAAGCCAATAGTCGAGAACTTACTGACAAGGGAGCATTTATCTTCACTTGCATCTCTAAGGCGAAACGGGGAGATCATAATCTCCAAACCTGATAAAGGCATAGGAGTCGTCATTCTCGATAAGGCTGACTACTTGAGGAAAATGAACTCGTTATTGGTAGATACAACCAAATTCGTAAAGATAGACAACGAAAAGGATAAGACGATGACCATAGAGAAGGCTTTCACGAAATCGTTGCGATGCCTGAAACAGGTGGGACCTATCGATTCAGGTACGTTTTCGAAAGTCAGACCAGTGGGCACTGTTATTCCTAGACTTTACGGTTTGCCCAAGGTCCACAAATGTGGAATACCGATCTTGGACATGAGTAATTCCCTGTATCATGCAACGGCGAAATGGCTAGCAAGGATGTTAGAGCCGGTAAGGAGATAGCTAGCAGTCCACAGTTTGAGGGATTCATTCGAATTTGTTAAAATCTTGAGGGAACTAAATGTGTTGAGAAAAAGAATATTCTCGCTTGATGTAACATCCTTATTCGCTAATATCCCGCTCAGGGAAACAATCGAGTTTCTAGGCGATTATCTTGAGAACAACTCCATAAATGTGGGATTGCCGGTAGAAGAATTAAAACGGTTGTTATACCGTTGTACCCATAATGTTCAATTTCAATTTTCCGGTAGACTATGTCGACAAAAGGACGGGGTAGCAGTGGGGTCACCATTAGGACCACTACTAGCTGATATTTTTATGGCAAAGCTTAAAAGTGGAGCGCTAGCAACTCAGATTAACTCGTTTACTCTTCACAAGCGATATGTAGATGACATTATTTGCGTAACAGATGAATCAATAAGCCCTAGAGAAATACTGGAACGGTTCAACTTAGCCCACAAGAATATCCGTTTCACAATGGAGCCTGAGTCACCGGACGGCATCTCGTTCCTAGACGTCTCCCTGTCCCGCCGCTCAGATGGGACGATACAGAGGAAACTGCACCGTAAGTTGACGTGGACCGGACAGTATACGAATTTCTATAGTTTTGTACCATTAAGACAGAAAATCAACCTTATCCGATGTATGGTAGATCGAGCGACGAAAATATGCTCGAGCGATACCCTGGAAGAAGAAAAACGATTCATATTTAAAGTCCTAGTTGAAAATGGCTATCCTGAACAGTTTATTCATAGACATATGTTAAGTGGTACAAAATTAGACAATCCACACACCGTAGAGAAGATGTCTGTTTATATTTCATTGCCTTTTAAGGGCGACAACGCCTCCAAGAATATAAGCAACAAACTTAGCGTAGCCCTAAGCAAGACCTATTTTGCTACAAAACTGCGAGTCCAATTTAGTTCCATATCGATTTTGCGTCCTCAGTTGGAAAATGTATTGCCTGTTCATGCTGCCTCTTACTGTGTATATCATATTGTTTGTTCCTGTGGAACGAGCTATGTAGGTCGCACGACACGGCGACTATCCGAACGCATTCGGGAGCATCATCCTGTGTGGCTAACTCGGGGCTTGTCAAAATCTTGCTCGTCTTCTATCGCTGCACACCTCATGGAGTCCAACCACTCAATGACAATGGTCGACATAGTTACGTGGTATAAGCGTGGTCGAAGTTCGAATCCTGGTCACGGCAGGTGTATGCGATAGTAACAAGAACTGGACTCGGATCTCGTGTCTCTCGAAAGAGGCCGGGCGTTGTGGTTAAGATCACCTATCGTGTTGTATATGCTTACACTTTAGCGATCGCCTACCCTTGTTCGGTCATCTGTGCTGATTGAGTTAAACAAGAACATAAGAATCAGCGTATTAGAGTCGGAAATTCGCTTTATTTACAAAGTACGTCCGTTTAGTGACAATACTGGGATACGCACGGGGAATCCCCCCATCCAGCAGTTGCTGAGTGTCGCCTCAGCCAAAGTACGGCTGGTGACGTGGAGGTAAACAATATTAGGAAAGTTTTCGCTAGTATCAAAGCTGACTTATTAAACAATATGAAATCTCTCACTAGGTGTTGTAGTACACGACCTGATTCCCGTATTGGATTCTGTGGTAATAACGTGGGACACAAATGGAATATTTGGACTCTACTCCGGGCTAGCTCGAATGTTTTCATGTAGACTTTGGGCAACCAGGCTGCGTGTAGCCCAATTCCAAACAAAAAATGTAAACAGTTCACTCTGTCCTGTAGGATCAAGAACTGTACGTATGACAAGTGTGGAATAAATATCGCAAGGGACTAGAAGTGCACAGAGCAGAAAAGCTAGGTCCACGAGAATCCTAGGATTTTCGAAAACTGTTCACGATCCACAATTTCTGCACGTAACCTCGTCAAAAAGAAAGCACGTTCGATACGGTTTGATTGTTCACTGCCGGACGACACACCGCTGAGGATGCCCACACGAACCGTCTGGTTGCCCTCAGGATTATCGGCAAAATCCGTGGGCGGAATAATGTCCTCCAAATGCACCAAAGTGTTTGCACGTCTCCCCCAAAAGTTCAAGTGTCCCAGGCGAATCAACCCGGATGATCGATGAACACTGACCTGAAACGGAAACGGGCGAGGCTTTGTCTAGAAGTGTAGGCCACAGGTGGTGCATTTGAATATAAAAGCTTTTGATGTATGAACAACCGTACTAGTACCAAATGTGTGTTCAGACAACAGCGCGCTCGACATTAAAATTATGGGCCAATTAAATGAAAATATTGTTAAATAAGAACCCCCCCAAAAAAGGAAAGGTTGATTACAAGTGGTGTTTCCGTAAGACATGAGGCAACAAGCGAACAACCATTTCCAAAACTTACTTCGTGGTGTTACGGGGAACAGTACAACGCCGCCAAATAGACGTAAGCGGAGTGGTCAAGTTACGTTTCCCGTCGTTTGAGGCTTTCCCCCCGGTTGTAATGAATGTTATGTGGGAGGACTAACCGATCACTGCTAAGGCAGTAAACACCATCTGGCGATTAAAACCGCAAACAGTTCACGCTAGAAGGATAATTAATGAAGGTGAATCAGAAGTCCGATAAATGCTTATTGCATGCCTGAAAATATCAGTGGAAAATGTGGTTATTGGATCTGGATGCAGTAGAACAGAAGTATGTGGGTGGAAAATGCTTACATGTAGAGAATTGGTGAGCGGGAGGCCCATACATCTGCGTACAACAGTCAGTCTGTCATATTCGCAATCGAAAGATTGAGCATACGGATGCAAATCCGATAAACTGCGATGAAGTGACCATTCTGAAAACGAATAGATCATGCCACCAATCATCCACATCCATCGATACACTAAGCTCTCAGTATTACGCCTTCACAATATTCTCAAACACTGAAGAGCTGTAGCTATGCGGTGAAGCGACTGCCGGTTATTGTGCACGCCGTATTTGGGCTGGTGTTTTTGTCAGGCCGAAGCCCACGTTTTTCGCAGTTAGGTATCTTCTAAATTAGCAAACCTGCCAAACTGTCCGTCAGCGGTATGATTTTGATGCTCAACAGTGAGGTTGATAGATTCCAACGTGAATAGCTTGAGAGGTCCAGTCGGGGCAGTCGGTCTCTTGTTTAGACAACCTGAGATTCCACTTTAACAAACACGCGTACTGAACCGGTCGCATACGTTTGTGGTAGTAACGTTCGGCTTTCAAATAAACGGCATCTAGTTCGACGGTTATTCATTCTTCATCTCGATAACGGTTTACTGCTGCACCAGTCAGAATATATTTTCTCCACACCACTGTTCGTACACGAATCCCCCCTACCTAGCATTTACGTGTAATAAGTTGAAAATATCCTTAAAATTACAAATAGCATAACGGATGCTATATTCATAAAAATATTGCCTCATGATATCAACATCCAAACCGACTCTCCAGGGCCGGTTTTTTCATGGTTTGGACACATCAGACAGAGGTAGTCTGAATGACGGGCCACCGGTACCATATGCACCGCTTGTGGTGAGGAGCGTACATGACCATTGTGTTTCTCGTTCACACACCGTTAGTATGGATGGACACTACAGCGTCTGCAAAAAATAACAGGACTGTTCATATACAAGCGCGGAAATGTGGCAGTACTAATGTTGATTGCACGGCACAACCTTATCGACAATCAACTTTCGTTCCTTGAACATGGGCAGGCGTGGTTTCGCGATAATATGCGGGCTTCTGCAAAATCAAGTTTCATACGCTTAATGGTAGTACCAACGAACTGAAACGCATTGGTAGATTTCAGTAAGTAACCTGCACCCAAAGGGTACTGCGCAACAGACATATTTGTGTCAACGTTACAGCCCTGTGCTAGCTGATGTGAGTTTCTCCGTGAAACGCTTGGATGGTAGACCACTTCGTCGGCAACCACTGAAAATCTAACGTGTTACCAAAAGAGCAAACAAATATGAGCATGTCCGAACCCACAGCTGAAGAGAAGATGGCACCAGTCAACTGTTCGCCAGACGTCACACTGCAAAGATGAACCAATATTAGCGTAAACGATTAAACGAATAATGCATTGTTAGTCCGCGCGAACTTTGCGTTTGTGCACTGGGGCGCCTACACCTATACAACGGAAGGCAACCAAATCCAATTTGTCTGGGTCGAGCGATCTGCACATCAGGGTGTCACAAGTTCAGAAAAATCACTACAGGATCGACCACCAGTTTCGTCTGAAACGCAGTTTCCTCAAGTTAGGCAACTAGATCAAAACTTTGTCACCTTCGATCATACTAATTAGCTAACAGAAACTGGTTCAGCCTGCCGCAGTGCTGCACACCGACACACAAGGCCGGTGATACGTGAAGCACTAAAACAGAGGGCTTAACCTACAATTTTTAACTTTGCCGGATCATGGGTGACACGAAGACGTCTCGCATACATACAGGAGTTATTAATGTTTGTGATTCTTGACGAGAAGTTATCAAAGTGGATTTGAATTCACTTTGTTTCTGAGTACGCCGCAAGCGTAAACTTGCATGAACTCTTGACGCAGTGTTCAGGTCTGTGTTTTGTTTTGGTACGGCGGACTATGCTGACCAGGACTTCCGTCCTTCATGTGCAACTTTGTCGGATAGATCAAAGGGGAGCGGTCAGACGAAAAGCAAATGCACTCAGAGTTCTTTGTCGCACTACTGACAGCATAAAAGTACTTAGGTAGCGAGGCACAATCCTACTGGCGCACAACGGAATTATTTTTATAGTTGCGGCACTGCTACCTTCCGTGTCGAGAAGAAGAGGGTTAGAAAAGATATCTTCAAACAAGGAGCACTCCGATCACCCAACGGTTGACCGTGACCCACAAATTACTATCGAATACGGTCGGAAAACATCCGGTATCACTCAAAATCTTGATGTAGTTTCGAATACATCTACTGCGCGCAACAATACTTAGAATCAGACATTAATGTCTCATTCACTGCACCCTCGGGCTAGGCAGGCCCCTCACTGCTAAGTGGGTCAGACTACTGAGTCATTGACCCCCGGTAGCATCCTGTTATCTCGCAGGCCACACTTCTGAGTCAGCGACGTGGTGGAGCCCCTCAAATCAAACCCCTTCCGTGGCATAAACGAACGGGAAGTGTCAGAAGTTATCCTTCTGCACACATTGACATCATTCATCCACTACGATTTTCTGTTTCTACTCCCCAAGATGTTTGCCTTCTGTGCCCGCAGGTATTAATTTTTTTCTAAAGCCAAGACAACTAGTATACACTGGTGTTTTCAATATCCATATTCTTCAATAAGCAGATTAGCAAGCTGCTCTAGCGAGTATTCTTTCAAGTCTGGAGCTTGATTTGTTGCCTGTCACGCTAGTCTACCATTCTAGCATCGTTATCCACTTGAGCCCAATACACCAGTTAAAGCCTTTCAAAGCAAATCATATCAGCATACGCTCCAAAGGACATCTGCTCAGGTTCTACCCAAGATGCGTTCTACGACGCCCACGTTGACCTTCTGAGCCAGATTAAAAGCTCAGACATCATCGCCCTAGCAAGGGATTTCAATGCTCAGCTTGGTCATCCTTCTCCAGAGAAGGAGTGGCTGGGAGATACGTTTGGTGTCCGACCACAACGCACTGACAGTGGCGAAAGACTGCTGCAACTGTATGCATCCATAGTCCTTAACTTCCAAGTACTGTATTTAAACACACGAAGAGGCATTGTGTCACATGGAGGTATCACTGTGCTTCTCATCCGTGGATACAGCCGGACCATATAGCAGTCAGTTACAGATGGCGTCAATATGTTAAAGACTATTTTGTATTTTGGAGCAACCATCTGGACTCGGACCATGCTGTTATGCGTGCCGGCTTTGTCATTTGCCCAGAGGTTATCCGCTCGTAAATTCAAGATAATTACCTAGCATTCGAGTGAGCAAAGTATGAAGAACGCTTACCAGGAAGCATTGGTGAACAAATTGCCCAGTTCGAGTCAGGAGAGAGAACCTAACGAACACTGGGAACAAATCACAGCAGCTATGGAAGTATACTGTGAAGAGGTGTGCTCCAAATGAGCTGCACAGTTGCGTTAGAGCTTCATTTCGGTCACGTCGATGAACTTCATGAGCAAGTGTCACTCCATTCCACGTGGATTTGAATATGATGACGACTGTTGACAATGTAGACGCAAGCCGACTAAAAGCCTGCGCAACGACCGTGTGCACCACTTGGTCGAACATTTGAAAGAGATAGCAAGAGTTTTGTGTCTGGGAATATCAGATTACTGTTTTCCCTAGTCCGTAGTTGTATCGGCTGTCGAGTCAGTATAAGTGAGACCATATGTGAAAAAGATGGTCCACATATCACCAGCCAATCGAACCGAATTCACAGGTGGGCTGAACATTCTGAGCAACAGTCCAGTTGCTCTCAACCAGACTGTGTGCACGAAAGGACCCGAATGCTCAGCTGTTGCGTTCCGAATAGTCCTTTGTCAGGAACATAAGTGGTCCTGGAGCCTCAAAGATGATGAAAAGAGATTTATACCAGAGTTGACAAAACTCCTCCAAATGATTTGGGAATCTGAAGAGGTGTCTCACGATTGATGCCTATCAGCAGTAATTCTCGTTCACACAAAGGAAGCACGAAGTCTATGTGACAACCACAGAGACATCACTCTAGTGTCTGTTGCATCCAAGTTGATCACAGACTTTACATTACGTCGGCTCACTAAGCCCAGAAATGGTCAGATACGCGAAGAACAGGCAGGATTCTGATCCGGTCGAGGGTGCGTTGAACATATTTTTATCCTGCGAAGGATCATGGAACATCGACACTCTTACAGGCGGCCGATGACCTGAAAGCTGTTTTCGATTCGGTTGCACGCAGCGTCTTCTGGAAGTGACTTCTTTACAACCAGCTTCCAAGGAAATACGTCAACCGGTTGAGATCACTGTACGTTGACCCTACTTGCAGAGTGAGAGCCTATGAACAACCGTCCCGGGCGTCCATAACTTCTAGTGGTGTTCGTCAACGGTGTCCGATCTCCCTCTTTTTGTCATGGGCGATATTCCGGAAGGTGCGCTTGGGGAATCCAGTGAACTTGGTGGTGAGCTTTTTCCTCGCGCTAGGTTAATCGACATAGAGTATGCGGACGACGTTGTCCTACTTAGCCCCTCTACCAAAAACATACAGACCATACTGAGCAAGGTGTGACCGGACTGGTTTGTGTGGAATGCACTCCTCAAGTTCAAATAGTAGAGTGCTGCTTCAAAACTAGCGCACTTCCACTCCTTCCTTCTTTATTGTAAACAATCCACTTGAGACTGTAGATAGTTCCACACAGTTGGATAGCGCTATCTCGCCATCCCGTAATATTGCTGAGGAGATATCAGCGAGGATAGCAAAGACACGAGTTGCCTTTGTCAGCCTGTGGCATCGAAAGAATGTTTGGTTGTCACTAAAAGGAAGGTTATATGATGCATGTGCATGTTACATTTTGCCCTATGGCTCCGAAACGTGGCCTCTGCTTGCAAAGATGTTAGTAGACTTCCTGTGTTTGGCCATCGTTGTCTACGCCAAACAGGCCACATTAAGAGGGTTGGTCATGTGAGCAGTATGGCCGTTCGCCTTCACGTATTTTGGTACGCTCAGGGTGCGCGATCAACTGATCACGCTGCATAGCCTGCGGTGTTTGGGGTACGTACTCCGCATGCCATCTGATCGCTTACCATACCGGACATCATATGCTGAGGCCACCAACAGTTGGGTGAAACCACGTGCTACTCAAGCACTAACGTAGTCACAAAATGTGAGGGCTATGACTGTTCCACTGAGCAAAGTGGGTAGTTGTCGCCTGTCTGGCTGGTTAGAAACGCTTTCTGAGATGGCGATGTGCCGCAATCAATGGCGTACCTGCATCCACATCATTTCTAGTGTTCCCGCTTGGTCTTCTTTTAATAATTCTTAAACTTCTTAGTAATACTTTATTATAGGATGTTCCATGCCATTCCTGATGTGAGCGGCAGCCCAAGCCACATTACCTCATGGCTGTTACGATGATGATGTTGGTGTAAGCGTGAGCATAGAGAATGGCTGAATAAATATAAGCACTAACATGAACTATTCATTTATTGTTCAGTAGCCTATGCGAAACCGACAATGATAAGTTCCGTGAATCCGACAGGCCAAGGATATACGCGGAAACGCGTTGTTAGAAAAAATGAATCGAATGTGTAGGGATATTTGGTGTAAGAGACCAACACTCCACTTACGCGGATGAAACAATCCACTTCAGACAGATCGTTCTGATTTGTCATGATCACAAGAGATGATAACGACTGTAGTGCAATCGTTCAATGATAACCATTCCAGAGACGACATTCAGTGAAAGGAGTTGAAGCTTTTTGGACATGTCAGATTAAAATAGCCGGAAGTGGATTGAAACCAGCGATACTCGTGTTCCAAACCCTAGATCTTAGTAAGTGGTTTTAGTAAATGATTTTATAAGTATTGTTTGGGTGACAGACGGTTAAGGTGAATGGTGCATGGTTTGCTAGCGCTGCCTTGAACAGAACAGTTGCTGGTCGGAAAACGGCCCACCTATTTTCTCTGATGAATCTAAAGTAGGACGAAATCGATAAAAAAAAACGGTGAATGAAGTGCGAGCATCACACGGCAGACGCTTCACCTGACATTCCAGATGGGATGGCAAAGAGCAAAAAACAGATGGTCAATCGCCAGTAATCTGATTTGACTTACCACACCAATGAGTTTTGTAGAGAAATAACTGAATGCAGCCAGACTGCACACAGAAAATGCAGCGGATCCCGCAAAAATGTAGATAAATCCTTGGGACACATAATCAAAGTGACCAGCAACCAGAACAACAGGACTGCCAAGAACGAGCCAACAGGTGACTGCCAATTTCAGGCGCGATATCGCCTAAAGGAATGCAAACGCAGCACAGCAGTTAAGGATTCATTACTATTCATGTACAAATACATCATTGAACGGATAGTATATATACACATGTAATTAACGAGTTACAGAATACATCACCATAATAACGAACATTTCAGGAACTGATATACAATCCTAAAGAATCGTACAGCTCACATCCGAACTATGCAGTTAGCACTATAACTTCCCCCAAACGAAGGAAAAATTTGGAGTAATATGCGATAAGCAGTTGAGGATTTTGGCTGGCGTAAATTGTGTCACTCACAGCACATCCCATCTCCCGCATTCCCATAGGCGCTTCAGCAAACCCCTTTGGAACATCGTGTTACACCCGGGTTTTCGCTCTTGTCAGTAGTGCACATCATTGTAGCGGTCGGCTTTTGAACTCCGGCCTTGCTTTCATGAGACAACCGCGCAACTGACGTTACACTATAAACGATTGAATTATCATCAGCAATGCTCACACTACAGGATTGCGCTGAAAGAGGAACGAACCATCCTTCTAACTCTAATCGATGACTTCACGTTCAGGACTTCCTACACACACATATATATATATATACTATATATGTATAGTAACTACAAATAGTCAATTCATAAGATGGAAAACTATTTAAAATAGTAGTCAATTCGCCAAGTAACTAGTGAGTGTGGTTGGTGAACGGTCGGTAACGAGGGTTACACCTCGTCTGTGCTGAGATTTTGTGACAATTCTGACTGATCAGAATCGTTTTTGAAGAAAGGCGTTGTTAGAATACAAAATGAGGATCCGTGTCGTGTATACTCTATCGATGGACTCTAGCAAAAACGAAACTCAAGTACGATCACTCTTTTTGGAAGGGTCTGGCTGAAAGGCATGGGAAGAGCTAGTAAAACGGTGGGACGTTTAAACCGACGCGACCAGGAAGAGCGAAGTCCCTGATAGTCTTGTTTAATTAAGTGGTTGAGGGTCGCCTGCTCGGTCGCGGGGAACCTGTGATAACTCAACTCGCGGATCTGAAACGCTATCCGGAATGGCAGTCTGACGTAGTCAGTGGTGTCTGTATTTGAAACCGCTTAAGTCCGTCTATTTTAACGCTCAGAAAGTTTAGTGATTTCTTTGGTTTCAGTTTTTGGAGTTGACGTGACGGTTACTGTGTCTACTTTCGCAGTGATATGATAACCTGGGCACTAATCAAAAGAAAGTGTGGAAAAAATAGGTATGAAAATTTAGTCGTGCCCAATGTGAGGTCGACAGCATAGCGAGCAACACGATTGCCTTTGGGAAACATAAGCCGAAGATCAAATCCATGTTGTAGCAAGCATACAAATGACTGACCAGCCCCGAGGAGAAAGGAACTAAAGTTTGGTGTCTCTTATTGAGTGGGGCTGGCTGAAAGATCAACCTGAGTGAGTCAACAAACATCATACGTGAGCGAATCTCAATCTCAGTATTCTGTTCAGTCAAATTTGATTTCCTTTTCGACCCCTTTCTTTCTCGACAACACGTTTTTCGACACATCTGAAGTAAATGACGACGCAAGCCACAATGCCGTCTAGCCATCCACATGACCGCTGGCTGAATAAAAACAAACGATTACATGAAGCAAAATCTTGTAGGAGGGTAAAAGCACCGAGCAGTTTGTTGACAAACACTATGTGTGAAACCCCGCTTGGTTAATAGCAATGACCAGTGTTGTCTGATGTTTGCAGCAAATACCTGAAAGAAGATGCAAGTATCAGTCGACATTGGAGTCAAAGAAATCGATGACAGAAGAGTTCATTATGTACGAAGAAAGTAAAGTTGGTACACCCTTAGCTCCATCACTCAGGTATCTTGTTCATTCACAAGCAGGACTATCAAATACGAATTCATGGTACATACCTTCTCAACCGTACTAAATTTCAGTCATATAGACAGATAGAACGTACAACCGTAGAGCACGCCTTTCCTTTCGCAAGACGGGCTAAGTTCGTTTCAAACAATCTTTTACCTGGTGCATCAAGTTCAAACAAATTATCCTGAGGGATGAGCTGCATAATAATCACTCAAATAAATGAGCAAAAATGTGATCACGCAAAACGTTCACCTGAATGTACGGCATTGCTGTCAGCCGATAGATTGGGTCCCATTCTTCCGGTGAAGTGTGGTTGATTTTGTGGGAGTCCAAAGCGGGTACTTTTTTGAAACCATTTGTATCGCTGTGCAAATGGGTTGGATTGGGATATGAGTGCACCGAGCGGTTCACTTCATAAACTGACGAGTTTGCGGGGATGCATTCTACTGCATATTTGTCTACTTTGAGCTGGCTGTGCGCCAGAAAGACTATGCCTCGAAATCCGTTTAAATAACAGGGTGAACCGAAGAGATGACAGAGTTTTCTGTGCAGTGCCTGTGGATAACAGAAAGTGTATATGTATTTAAGTAGTTCAAAAAACATCCAGATAGAGGACGATGATTCATTACGATTTTGAAAATAAAAGTTCCACTGTTTCGCGCAAACTACAGTGTACATCGCAAGACATGGCAAGAGTGGCATAAATGCCATGAAGGGACATAAAAACCACGTAGTCTTTCGCGGAAAACTTTTATACTCAATCAGTTCAAGTTGTTCGCAAGGAGATGAGCGATACATTTGAACGGATACAATCAAAACAGAATATTCAATACCCTGAACTAATTTTTATATAATATGGTATCCAAGACCCTAAAAGAACGCTAATGATCAGCTTCTTTTGAGTGAGTGGAACAAATAACAGCACTTAAACATTTTTGTGTGCTGTCATCCTGCTGATCACTACAAATTAATATTTACCTGACCGGCCACTAGCTTTGGATTAAACACTAACTCTGTTCTGCATGGAGAGCGAACGTTGCGCATTTACGCTAATGTATCAAGGTTTGCGGATGACGGAAAAGCGATGAAAATAGTCGCTTGTTTTCGGTGAATTTTATGTTATGTGCTGTCGCTTTATGGTTCGGTCTAATTTTGACTTGTACGGAAGAATGTTCATAACGTGGTTGGTCTGACGAGCACACAAGCACAAGTTTACATACGCATGTGGTTGCCTGATAGTTGAGATCACGGTGCCATCTGGAGAGAATGATGAACGCATACTTTCCTCATTTTTCAGTCAGGAAGTTTTGAAAGCAAGAGTTCACACGGACAGCTTAAAGAGAACACGCTTTTGTAGGAGCAGCGATCGTTATTACACTCACATACAGACGGTATAAACAATAGATATTTTAGATAAGCAATGAAGTAAAGGCAACACGCGGTTGTGTCTACCGATGATGACTGTCGAATGAGCTGTCGGATCATGTTTCGAAACCCCAACATTACTCACGTTCAGGCCAAAATAGTTTGAAAAAAAGGGAGATAAACTATCCCACAACATCATAAGTCATTTCTGATTATTCATCAACGGATAATTCGATGCGCGTTGTGAGGAGATAAACAGATAGCAGTAGCCCGGAACTATGGATATTTAACCCGAGTTCGTCCAGCTCGGCACGTGCTATATGCACTGAAACGTTTGATGAGGACCACGCAACTACAAACCGATCGAATCGGACTTAATGAAATGTATAAAAAATACCAAGTCGTTGTGTTGCACTAGACTGTTAATGAGTAAGGATTAATAGATAACCCCATTATCTGCAGATTTAGTGACGCTCACTTGTGAGTAATGGTCAGGTCGCCCGATCGCGTCAAAAGCAGATAGCAAAGGCCTTGTTAAATGGCCTACTTCTCGATACCTCCGAGATATAGCGTCCAAACAACAAGTTCCCGCGATCGTTACCTCAGCGACCTTAATGCCTAGACCGAAAAGTGAGCTGGCTGCCTTGCAGTCAATACGATGGACGGACCACAAACACGTCCACTTGACAATGCAGTTCGACCCACGACAACGGCGAGATCAGTCTCAATAAAGGAGGTGTTGGGAAAAGCACTTTTTCCCAAGAATCCGTTATATTTTTCAAGGAAAATGGATGTTTCTATTTTGGGAAATCGAATGGCCACCATTATTCTCGAAAATACGAGTTTCGCGCTTGCTCCTGACTAATCCGTTGAGTGGCCTAGGACCAAGGCCGCCGAGAACCTATAAACACAGCCGCTCTGAACCACTGTTTTGTCTTCGAGATGAGCAGCAAATGAAGTTCGTTTGAAGACCTTTTTTTCCCTTTCTTGTTGGGATGCACAAATCAGGTTATTGACCTCAATTGATTAGAGTGTCAACAATCCCATAAGTGACTATAGTTTGCGGCTATACTACTTCTTATGATAGTAAGCCAGCATCTTTTTCATCGGAAACAAGGACGGGTAAAAGCAATAGAGATCAAGAAACTCTTGCGCAATTTAATGAGTCATCTGTCAAGTGTTTTTCTATCTATACCCAGAAAACACAGCTAAAGCGCGATGTAGCAGACAGGAGTGAAATCTCACAGTGAACTTGATCGACAAAGTGGAAATGCTATGTGTAAAAGGAGGTTGACTGTTCCCAAGTGATGTTGTCACCATACATATGGACAATGCTTTCCAAAACCGGATAACCCGACGCTGCACAGTCGACTCTTGTAACCAAAGAGGAATACGGAGTACGTTACACATTCTGCCATTTCCTGGAAAATGGCTGTCACACCGGCAGCGATGACAGGCGGGGAGATCCCACCTCCAGCGTTACCGACAGCTGCGATTACCTCCAGTCCAGAGTGTTATCAACCAGAGTGGGTGAAGGTTGGGATCACTATTTTGGACAGCAATTATGTAATGAACGGTGCAAAAAGCGTACAACGTTGTGGGTTAATTCGCCTTGGACCACTTATATACTGTCGTCGGCCAGGACTAAATGGGCGAATCTGTTTTCCAGGAAAATTACTACGTTACCATTAGAGGTTATTTAGAGCCATATCAAGATATCAACAATTTCAAAGTTAACAAGAAAAGGAAAGATAAGGCCGCCTTGCTGCAGTTCATGGGAGACCAAGAAAGGTGACGTTAGTCTGTTCCAAACCCGAAGTTCAGAAGGGCTCTGATCGTACAACACTTTTAGGACGGACACCGGTATTCAACAAACAGAACCACAAGACAACTCTACAGACGGAATCGACGACCGCCCTGATGTTCCTGTTGGAGATGTCACATGATGTACCATCATTTTTTTCACCTCTGGCGCCGACCCACATACTGGACGGTAGTTAGATAGTTTTTTCACCCGATCGCTCCACGAGCTATAAAAACGCAAGAGCTGCATTTTGTACTTCGACTTCGGCTTTTCGGCACTAGGAACTTCGGGCTGAGACAATAAACGCTCTTTCCGGGAGACCAGTGTTTTGCCTTTGTATTCGGCTTTGGTGGAATCGGCTCTTCGGGGTAAAACAGCGCGTACCATATCACTGCGTCCTAGGAATCGTTCCAGCTCAATTGCATCTGCTCGGTCGTTCGGCGATATAACATTTTTGACGACGGTTGTTGGTTTATTATGGACCCATCCAAGTTGGAATTGTTATTGGAGCAGCAGCTTAAGCTGATAGAGATGCTTGCGAAGTCCAAGGAAACCTCCGCACAACTTACAGCTATGAACGCACCGTCGATTGATGCCTTGTGCAACAGTATATCGGAATTCCATTACGATCCTGAATCAAATGTTATATTTGACACTTGGTTCAGACGTTATGAGGATTTATTTACAGTTGATTTCGCTGGCCACGACGATGAATGGAAAGTCAGACAGCTACTTCGTAAATTCGATGAACCTGAATTAGACAAGTATTGTAACAGCATTTTGCCTGACAAACCTCGAGACCGCAATTTCAAGGATACTATCCAATCGCTTAGTCATCTGTTTGGTGATCAATCTTCTTTGTTCAGTATTCGTTACAGATGTCTCAAGCTGGCAATGCACGATTCCGATGATTTCCTGACGCATGTTGGACTGGTAAATCGTGAATGTGAACGCTTCAAGCCAAAGTCCTGACGGACGATCAATTCAAGTCGCTGATGCTGATATGCAGTCTCCAATCTCCAAGGTTGGCCGATATACGCACCCGGTTGCTGGACCGTATGGAACAGGAACCAAATCTCACCTTGAACGACATGGCTGCAGAGTACCAACGACTGGTGAACTTGAAGCATGACACCACTCTGGTCCAGTCTGGGGGCCAAGGTGGTACCGAAGTTCGTGCGGTCCAACATCCTTCTACTGCCAAATTGCGCAACCTCGGCCCGTCACACAATATACCATCCGGCCGGAACTGCCCGAAAACTGGAAAGAGGCCTCCGGCAGCATGTTGGCACTGTGGGGCCTGGCACATCGCCAGGTTGTGCCCATTCAAACAACATAGATGTCGGCAACGCAATTCAGTCGGCCATAAGGAAGGATTTGTCATTCAGGTCAGCAACGTACACTTGCTGGTTCAAGGTCCAGATCGAAGTCGCGATCTAAGTCACGATCCACAACAGTCGGCAGTCTTCCAAGTCAACGCCCCAAGCCGACGTAAGTTCATAACCCTTCACATCAATGGTCAGCCAGTCCGGTTACAGTTAGACACTGCATCCGACATAACTATCATTTCGGAGAAACTCTGGCACACGCTCGGGCAACCTCCGGTACAAGAGGCCAAACAGATCGCCATCAGTGCATGTGGTGGTCACGTTCCACTCACGGGTCAGCTGCATTGCTGCGTTTGATTCCGTGGTAGAACGTTTTACGGATCCTGCATTGTGACAACATCAGAATTCAACCTACTTGGCCTCGACTCGGTTTGGCGGACACTCCCATCAATACAATCTGTAATCACGTGAGTCACGCTTTGCCCGATCAACAGTCTTGCAATATTGTAAAACAATTTGAATCGCTTTTCAAACCCGGCCTTGCACAATGCACAGTACCACCAGCTACTTTACAACAGCATCTTGGTTCTACACTAGTCTTCCGTCCGAAACGACCGGTTCCGTACGCATCCTTGCCAGAAGTTGATGCTGAACTACAACGACTCGAACGTGAAGGTGTATCGACACCGGTGTCTTATTCTGCATGGGCGGCCCTCATTGTGGTTGTCAAGAAGCCAAGTGGAGCATTATGGATCTGTGCTGATTTCTCAACTGGCCTAAACACTGCGCTGCAAACACACCACTACCCTCTGCCGACACCAGATGATTTGTTCACAGAATTAAATGGAGGAAATTTTTTTGCTAAACTGGACCTCGCAGAGGCCTACCTTCAAGTGGAAGTTGCTCCGGAATCACGCGAGTTACTTACCATTAACACTCACCGCGGTTTACTTCAATATAACAGCCTTCCTTTTAGCATTAAGACCGCTCCAGCAATCTTCCAGCAGCTGATGGACACCCTTTTGGCTGGCATTCCAGGTGTGGCAGTGTATCTAGACGACGTGCTTATCATCGGTGTAACTCCAAAGAAACTGCGTAAACGAACCGAAGAAGTATTACAACGTATCCAAGATACTGGCTTCCGTCTTCTACCGGAGAAATGCAACTTCT
Source organism: Paragonimus westermani (assembly GCA_008508345.1). Lineage (NCBI taxonomy): Eukaryota > Metazoa > Platyhelminthes > Trematoda > Plagiorchiida > Troglotrematidae > Paragonimus > Paragonimus westermani. The sequence continues at coordinate 58,214 of QNGE01003383.1, read as the reverse complement.
TCCTGCAATCCGTCAAGTTCCTCGGATTTATCTTTGATGCTGATGGTCGACACCCAGATCCGGAGAATATTCAAGCTAACCAAAGAATGCCGACCCATACAGACGTGAGTTCCCTTCGTTCATTTCTGGGCCTAATTAGTTATTATTCGGCATTTCTTCCATCCCTTCGTAATATCAGACCACCGCTGAACAAACTGCTAGGGGAAGACGTTCCATGGAATTGTTCCAGCGAATGTGAATCCACATTTTCTCAACTGAAGTCAGTGCTCAGCCCCGATCTCTTATTGACTCACTACAACCCCAAACTACAGATAGTTGTGGCTGCTGATGCTTCCGCGTATGGTGTTGGGGCTGTCATACACCACATGTTCTCCGATGGAACTCATAAGGTTGTCATGCACGTAACACGAAGTTTTACACCAGTGGAAAAACGATACAGTTAGATCGAGAAAGAAGCCTTGGCCACTGTGTTTGCAGTGCGACGTTTCCACAAGTTCATCTACGGGCGTCAGCTCCCACTGTTAACTGATCACAAGCTGTTGTTTATCTTTGGATCTAAAACAGACATCCCTGTACACTCAGCCAACAGACTACAACGTTGGGCCTTGACCCTCCTTGGTTACGACTTCGAGATCCAGTACAGACAAATTGAGGAGTTTGGTCAAGCGGATGCCCTATCGCGACTAATTAGCGACTACCCCACGTCGGACGAAAAAACAGTCATTGTGACATTAATGTTATGCGGCCGATTATTTCACGAGTGCCGTCAGAGCTTTGCCGTTCACAGCTCTCTAAATCCAGAAGGCAACGGAGGAAGATTCTTTTTTCCACCGGGCCATGCGTTACACCAGAGGGTTGGCCAACCGGAAAATTCGACGGAGAATTGAAACAACTTCACAACCGACGGAGCTCACTATGTGTGGTGAGTGACTGCTTGATGTTTGGTGATCGTGTCGTTGTTCCATATCGTCTGCGTTCTAAAGTATTTCGTCAGTTTCACTCTGCACATCCGTGAATGAGTCGAATGAAGTCTATTGCACGAAGCTACGCTTATTGGCCTGGTATGGATGAGGACATCGAAAGATTCTTCAACGATTCTGCGTGCCGCCAACAAGCAGCTAACCCCCCCTCACTTGGCAGCGGTGCCCTGGCCGCAAACCGACAAAGCCTGGTCTCGGATACACATCGACTACGCTGGTCCCATCAACGGAGTACATTATCTGCTTCTCGTGGATGCCTACTCCAAATAGCCAGAGATCGCTGCTGTACCTCCCCCGACCATATCAAAGACCTTGCAGGTGTTGAAGAGGATATTTTGCCAACATGGACTTCCAGAGACCATCGTATCAGATAATGGCACACGGTTCACGTCACGTGAGTTCCAGAATTTTTGCACGCTTAATGCCATTTGCCATATACGCTCTCCACCCTACCATCCCCAGTCCAACAGTCAGGCTGAACGCTTCGTAGATACTTTCAAGCGAGCGCTTCTCAAGTCACGGGAAGAGGGAACGTCGGAAGAGATTCTCCGGAAGTTCTTGATTGCCTACAGAACCACTCTCAACTGCGCCACACCAAATCAGCTGTCTCCCGCAGAAGCACTCATGGGCCGAAAACTTCGGACAATGCACCACGCCATGGTGCCGAGATCCACGGCTTACCAAAAGACGCCACCGGCGAAGCATGGATCTTTATTCGAATTGGGGTCAGTCGTGTACGCCAGAGATTACCGCGAGAATGATGAAACATGAAAACATGGCCGCAAGAGAAAACATACTGTGCGCTTCTAGTTGAATCCCAAGAACCACCGATACTAATACCCTAAAAAGGGGAGGTGTTGGGGATGCCACATACCCCCCAAAAAGGTTTCCACTAACTGGAATGAGCATTTACCGTTTTCTTTTGTAAAGCCGAATTCCTTTGATGTACCATCATTTTTTTGACCTCTGGCGCCGACTCACATACTGGACGCTAGTTAGATTGTTTTCTCACCCGATCGCTTGACTAGCTATAAAAACGCAAGAGCTGCATTTTGTACTTTGACTTCGGCTTTTCGGCACTTTCAGTTCGGCACTCGGAACTTCGAGCTGAGACAATAAACGCTCTTTTTGAGAGACCAGTGTTTTTCCTTCGTAGTCGGTTTTGGGGGAATCAGCTCTTTGGGGTAAAACAGCGCGTACCATATCACTGCGTCGTAGGAATCGTTCCAGTTCAATTGCATTCACTTGGCCGTTCCGCGTTATGACAGTTCAAGAGCACGACCACAGTTAGCGGTTGATAAAAAGTGCTCGGCAGACGAGAAAAAAATGAGCATGACATGAATGTACGCAATGCCCACTCAAAGTCCAGCTGCTTCATCTCGATTTTGTCCTTTATGACTTTCGGATAGCTCAGAAGTAAAGAAAGGATATCAAAAGCTGAAGTGCAACTGAAATAGGGCTGATTCTTGGGCTATATATGTGTCGGATGAGTGAGCATTCCGAAGAGATGAGAACAATTACCGATTTAATCAAGGATGAAGGAACTTTATTAGAATTGTGCAATTTGGAAAGCAAAGGGGACAATAAGCACTTACCCGTTATCCTTAAAAGAAGCAGAGAAAGATCACACAGATTGAATGCATTACGGCGACCGGGAGTTTAGATCTTCACTTGGACTTCCGATTACGAAGAGGATCTGTGGGCGCATATAATGAAACATAACTGAGTTTAGAATGCGGAATACCTGGATTTAATCGCCACTGGAAGCTAAAAACGCTTTTCCGGGACATATATTGAGGAGCGCCGTATGGAAGAAATGATCTCATCATAAACGACTCATCTCGCACCAATGACCCGGATAAGACGAGGTGGTCGCCGATGAATGCTTGGAAATCCATTGCAACATATCAAGATGAGAAAATACCTGACTACTTTAACTAAGCAAGTGAGGAATATTTTGTAGGCATGATCGTTGTTGATCTAAGCTATAGGTGGAGTAGCTGTTGGTCTGGTGGGAAGGTCGGTTTGCTGAGTGTTTATCACATTGTTGCACTTAGCGCCTCGAAACATCGCCAAAACGTGTGGTCATGTCAGTATAAACCAACGCTTGGTCAGAGTCAAAGCACGTATACCAATAGGAGAAGTGATCTCACACACAGCCTCGCCATCTGTAGTTAATTGTGGCGTTGACAATCACGTCCCATGCACATGATGGGAATTGCCGGGTACCAGAAAGTGGTTGATAAAAGTATGGGCGCAAACTCAAAGGCCTGTGTCCGTCGTCAGATTGAAGATTACTGCGACCGCAATGGGTCGCAAAGCAAACATCCCTTGACGCGTAACAATCGAAAAGATTCCCAAGGTTTTGAACGGGATCGCAATAGTTATCCCATGTACATGACAAAGTTGATCAGAACTTCGACAGGATTGGTCTTCGGCTGCAGGTAGTTGGTACGTATGCAGATATAACAAGCATAGTGCGTTTCCTATCTCGCAGCTTGTTCAATTCAGACAGTTAGCTGGAATTCAACAACACAGATTGCGTTCTTATTGCTCGAGGCAGTGCTGATACTTGTTCAGACAGATGCCGATGCTTCACTGTCCTAGAAGGGGGACAAACGTGGAGGGAAGGCAGAAACAGATGGAAGTTGCAAACAAACTACATAGTTGGTGCCTTCTATACGAGTTTTTGAGAGGCGATGCACACCCACTGCGAAGGTTTAGAAGGTGCATACAAAGCCTGTGAGTTTATCAGCACTCTACTTTGGGCCGGTAGATTAAATCGTTTACGAGGCCGAAGAAAGGCAGAAATAGTGGACACGCCGAAGAGGATGCGTTTGGAAGAGGAAGCCTCTATCGGAAGAATCACAGTAAACAACAGTACACACGTGAAAATTCACGGTAACGCTTCTGGGGTGAAAAGTGACTAAGAAGGAGACACGATTATCCTAAAACTTATTGGAATACCTTGAAGCGGCCGCGGGATGTGGTCACAGAATTGCGTGTTAATGGAGTATTTCATCCGTCTGTGACGCCAGGCGGTCACGGGAATGTTCCACGAGTAGAAGTACTAATCGAGGGGAGAAGATTGCAGTGGTGGATACAGGGGGCTGGAGACTAAATAGAAAATAGAAGGATGGGACTCATCGTTGAGCCTAGGCATAGGGGGGTAATTGTAGTCGGAAGAACAGCACTATAAGGGCTGCGAAATCTGAATGTAGAAATTCAAACAGGTAGTGTTATATAACCCCGATGAGGCCAATGTGAAAGATATCCTAATTAATATAACGAGCACGGCATATCTTGGTCCCGGAAATCACGCGGCGGTCCACGTTTATTGCGTCTACGACAAACCAAAAGACGAGTGCAAGAAGAAACTCTGTTCTCCTCCGACAACATGTGCGACAAGGAGATAATTGCATGGTATTTATAGGGCGTATAGTGACCTCCCAACATCATAAAATAGTCAAGGTCACTAAGCCACCAGTGAGCATGGCGGAATAGAGGCCAAACAGGTAAAAATAGAGTGAAGGTCACATCTCGAATGTTCACATTTCTGCTTATTATGATTGGATAGGATCGTTTACACGAGGAAGGATGCCGTTTTGGATGGGAAAAAATGGGTTCGTGTAACACACTGACGATCTGAAACAAGGATAGAATGCCGGCACGCTCCAACGAAAGAGAAATTCAAATCCAGAACTCTGCAATTTTGCGTAACAATAAAGCTGCATTAGGACAGATTTTGCACATCTACATCACCATGACGCCCTTGATCCACAGTACAATCTGCATGTGCGACAGTGTTTTCTGTTCGCTGATTCTCTTCACGTTAACATAGGGATAACAAATCCGGACCCAATCAGGATCACTATTCTATTGAACGACAGTCAATTTGAATATGCCCGATCGCCTGTTGTTGTTCACGTTTATTACAAATTGATTGTATTCAAAAGCTAACTCATGTTCATAGTGTAGCGAAAAGCGTTCAATAAAGCACAATCCATATTGTCCAATTTGCTGGTTCCCATGCGCGCATTTATGAACCGGAATCCCGGTCCACAACACATCCCCGTTTTTCGCTCACACATCATGTGTACTACTACCCGGTTGTTGTGTGACCAACAACTACCGTCGGAAAGTTCTCCGCCTACCATTCCTCGTCCGCTGGTCCGATCTCGTTAGGCGATGGCTCATGCAGTCGCCCGTGTTGTCCACAATCCACTCGCTGTGGGCTTTTGAACATACTTCACCATCGCGTGCAGCTATCTCACCGATAGTTGGAATACTCGCACCAGAATGTTAACAGGTGAACCAGTATGCCGTTGTAGGATTTACGAAAGTGACTCGGTAAAACCTACCGACGACACATACTTGGTATTCTGATGCCTGGGATGTACGCTGGTAGGCAAAATGTAACAAGATATTCCTGAGCGTAGACAGAAAACAAGAAAGGCGTGAATTGACGTGATTAATGAAAAGGTGCAAATAATCACAATCATCTGGAGAACTTTAATGTTAAGTAAGTTGCACATTGAACACTAGACAGAGTAAGATCACAGACCCCGATCTTAGTGTTAAAGTCAGAGCATAGACAAGACACTACAGAATGTAAGGTAGAGGGTAACCATCATAAAACTATAACGAAACACCCGTTGGTCTCTAGATAGCCCAGACTGTAACCAAACTTAGGGTTGCAGATTCTAGCGATCTCACTTCCATTGGATAAACCAATGCTATATAGTCAGGTGTGACCGAAATGCATACAAAGTAGGCAACGGTCTGACGTACCGGTCGGAGACAGTTATATTCTGCAGTAACCGTTCAGAGTAACCCGACTAGCAAATTAAGGACTACACCGTTGGATCTACTGCTGTTCCGTCAACATACTCCAAAGCAACAGTATAGATAGGACTTTTCCATTCAATAAACAAACTATAAATACAAACACACTCATTTCGAAACGTGCAAAATCCAGGAAAGGAAAAGACTAATTTACCAACTGCTCACAAGATTATATATTGCTCAAAACCATAACAAAATTTTTTAAAAAAAGGTCCAAAAGGAGGCAAAAGTCACAAACAATCCTTTGGTTGCGAAATTCTTGAAGTTGAATACATAGGTAGAAAAATAAGGACGTTGCGAAAAAAAACTTTAAAACACAACAGAAATAAGTCATAAAACAGCAAATGTTCAACGTTATCACACATTGCGATGAATGATCTGTGACGTGCATTGTATGGAGCCACAGGAAAGAGGCCGAAACAGTGAGAAAAATTTAGGCCAGGGGGTGGGGGAGAGGTCGCACAAGCCATGGTATGAAACTGATAAACAATCGAGGAGTGACAATAAGGCGCGTGCCAGGCAGAAAGCCTGTAAACATTCCCGGAACTGTTCAGAACAAACATCGATAGAATATGTGGGTACAGATATCAAAATTATAGTGAATACAACAGTAGACAGTAAGTATATCACAATAGGCAACATAAATGAACTGGTTAGGGCGCGGAATGGAGATTAAAAGGAGATATAATGGAATGACAGGAGCAGATGGTTTGCTTTGGGGAACAAGGAACTGTAAAGGGAGAATAATATAAACAACGTGATGGGTGAAAAGTGTGCAGCACAAGAGATAAATGATTATTCTTAACATTTTACGGACGCTGTCAAAATAGATCAAGGGATGCAGAAACTTTATAAATATACCTCACTTCGAACGTTCCTTAACATTAATGAGGAGTAAATATCACATAATGTAGAAGAGGAAGAATGAATAAGACGTCGAGACATTGCAGCAGTAAGACGGAAACTGGTAGGTTTTAGCGTTTTGCACTGATTCATCAGTACCAAACAGTACTAACCAAGAATATACACAGCCGTTTACCTTTAGGAAGAGCAAAAGGGAGAGACCAAAGGCTCTCATTTGGGACCACACATCGACGGTACACAAGTCAATAATAAACAGGATTTTTTATAATCTTGATAAGAACGTACATTGTGACAGTTTGTGTACAGCGTACTTGATACTGCACTCCATAAACTGGTTCGAAGAGGCTTATACTGTTGTGAATGGAAAATAACTGCGGTATCTATTCCCATGGCATTGCTGCCTTTTGTAGCACTGGTTAATGGGACCATCCTCGTCTAGCCCATGACCCTAATCCGAATATTGCCAACGAATTGTCGAACCGGAAATAAGAACTACAGTAGGTAAATAAAACATGCACACAACTGATTCTGTACACAGTTCGTCGACTTGGGATGGTTAATCAGGTTTGTCTTAGGGGAAATCAGGAGAAGTGGATTAGAATGACGTAAAACGATTATGAACGACGAATCGAGGTGAAACCAACAACGTGTGACCAATATACGTTTAGCGATCACGGACGCTGAAAGTTAGCAAAAGCCCGACGTAAACGGGACAGGCCGCTCAGCCGCTCTTTAAACCTATTTTTGAAGATATTTCTTTATTCTACAGTCCAACCACATATTAATTTAGTCGGGCTCACTATTGCCAAACTGATAGCTTGGAAATTCAGTGAGAGGTTGGGACTTCAGCTGCGTTGTAGTTCTCGTTAATCGACGTGACTAGGTGTGCCGCAGTTGGAAACAAAGCACTGACAACTTTGGAAAACTAGCATAATGTAGACTTTCGACTGTGATATCTTGTTTACTTCTGACCACCGCAAGCATCGTGTATGCATTATCTGACAGCGCAATCGTAAGCAACCGAAGCTAGGTGGCTGAACAGTCAGTGGACAAATGCATCTACCGCGCATGTGAACAAACATTCACGTACAAAGTTCCAGGTTTACGTTGCAATAATCTGATTTATAAGGGAAACCTATTGTAGAAAAATTCGCGGGTTACAGCTACGTGTGACAAAGCCTTTAATCACAGAGCTGCAACATTCCATGACACCCAGCCAATAAAAAATAAATACCGATTTCAAATCACCGCACTATTGCAGCGCCGTTCTTTCGGTCAACCTCAGGCTCCGACATTAGGGCTTCGAATAGTATACAGAAAGCCTAGCCGAGCCAAAGAACACGATATCAGCACATCAGGTGGGAGAGGCAATACTTGGTTTGATATTCCCGCAAACTGACATCCGACGGGATAAATTGCTCACACAGTTAATTCCACCACCATGCACACTAAAAGGATACGACACATGGTCATCAAGTGTCAAACGTGTGACAATCCTCAGTCCTTGGTTTGCACTCAATAACATGCATCGGTCAACATCAGTGAGTAAGAAACGAGAGTAGGAAGGGTGCTAGTGATGATAATTAAGTAAATCTACCCACGTAAATCGCAATAGTGTGCTGATTAAAACGGTTGGGTCATTCATCAGCATCGCTAGCCCATCATCTACCAAACTGTGTGTTCTCTGCTGAGCTCCACTTCGCCGGTAGTAGAAATGAAGATAAGAGCTTTGAAGTCTCTGTTCATCAATTCACCGTGCCGGATCAACCAACGAATGGCAGCGTATGAGCATTTAGTGTTTATACTGAGGTGAACCACCATAACACAAATATGCAAACGAATATATATTTAGCAAATTTACCGCGAGTGGCCAGTGTGTTCGGTAAGCCTTATACCTATGTTTTGAGTAAACAGCAACGTTGAGAAGCAACACACGCATACGTTAACAGCACTTGCCAAAATTACAAAGGGATTCAGTGTACCACAAGATCCTGGGTGGGTTCCACTCCGGCACTGACCTACGAATTCTAATGAGGCTGAGAGATAGAAGGTTACTTAGTGGTTCCATGCCTACAACTCACATAAATGTCTGTGTAACCAAGGTTTATTGGATACGGGTATCAGATGGGTAGTAGGACCGGTGCAGGTTCTCTTACCATTATGATTATGAGTTAAACGGCAAAACAATGAAAAAAATGTAAGTGCGCACACAATTCGGTGTCTGTCGTTCTTATAGTCAGATGCGTGGTCGGATTTCACCAGGTAGGCAGTGATGATGAGTGGCGATAACCGTGAACTTCGTAGGGCGTGTTTGGTGAAGCCTGACTAATAAGCATATCGCTTATGTCAGCATACTTTGTAGCTGCTGCATCGTCCACCCATTCGAGGCATCACGTTTGATTTAAGTAGCGCTCAATACTCCAGCCTGTACATGCGCGGTCACATATTCGCTGGTGCTAAAATTCGATTTCCACACCCGATCACACGTGTGCATGTGATCACCATCCACACGGTCAGCCAACTGGAATGCTCCAACTGAATATGAGTTGATGCCATCAAAGTGCAGACACGCATAACACGTTTCGAATAAGAAAAACAGCCGGACACATATGAACAGAACAGAGCAAGGTGCCGACGATCACCACTGTAATAAGCTCGCATATCAGTCCTAAAATCCAAAGTAGTGATTTCACCTTATCACTGAGATATCGTTCTTTGTTGAGGAGTACTCACGCTATCATAATCCGGAATCTCGTTACGTCATAGGAAATAGTTATTTAATTTGCAGCCACAGATACAGGGTTAAAAGCTAATTCAGGTTCAGATACTGAATTCACCCGATGACTTTGCCAACGTCACGCCGTGACCAACCATAAAAAGCGTTAGAAACGGAGGTCGGACAACACAGTTCAGTAAAAGCTAGTTTTAATGCAATTCAGCAATCAACTCTCACAATGGTAATTGAGAATAAAAGCGATACTCGTTGGTATGTACAATGGATACCTTTTACAGCCTTGAGGTTAACCAGTCTTCCAATAGTCACTTGCCTCTATACGATGGACATTTAGGTTTAACAGTTCGTCTTGATTCAAATAATGAGTGTATAGAAAACATATATTGAGCCGCACGTGCTGATTATAAATGGGTCCCAAACGCTACACACGTCAACGGATTTAGTGCCATCTGCGTTGATGTGCTGCGTTGTGGTTATAAGTGCTCATGTCAAAGGTGACAGCTATCGGTATGTTTTCAACAAGATCAACAAGATCGCATTCAGAACTGTTGTAATGTTACTAGTTTACATTCACATCCACACTCACATCGTCGTCGTTACTTTCGTTGTCAAAGAAAGAGGCCTACCGATTGAAGCATGTCCACTTCGATATCGGATCAGAGGCATTGATCAGAGGCACAGAAACAAAAGCGAACAGTTGACGCGATTAAAACAGCAGAAACACTAACGTTGACACAGACAGAATTCATAGAATACCGATCAGAAGAGAAACGCATGGTTACATAAGAGTTTTCTATAAAATCTCCGACCCATAGTCTCGCGGTGAATAATCTCAGCGATGATAACGGTTGTCAAAAGCGAAACCTAACCTGAAGATACTATTTATAGAAATTTAAATTAGGTAACCCTGCATGATACACTTTCAGTTTCCACATTTACCATAATAACGAACTGTAATGCATGTCAAGTGAAGCATATCCTCACGCCCAGGTCGAGTCATCCGACGAAACTGTTGATCTACTTACTTCGGAAAATGCAAGCAGTATGCGGTGCAAACATGCCGGTCTACTCAAACAGAATGAGTAGCACATACCATATATGAAAATCGCAGGTCGTGAGTCCACTATCATGGCTGTATTTGCTACGGGAAGTATCTGTTATCAGTTAACTAAAAGTTATAATAGCATCCTGCAAACTTTTTCAAAGTGAATTTCCGTTATACACCATAGTCTTATGTGTTACACTGGAAATAGATTCAAATATCGGAATCACAATACATGAGACAAATGTGAAAGAGAAATTGTGAGAACGATGGTATCGTAACTTCGACTTACATGAATGAAATAATCATTACAGAGATACCGCATGATCGGGCAACCCATATTGTACATCAAAATGGAGATTCTCTTCGTGAATTTGTGAAAGATTCTGTGATAAGGGTTACAGAGAAAAGTTGTTGAAATGGATCAAGATGAACGAGTAAGCACTTAGCCAATACTTGATAGATTGAGAATGTGTCATAAACATACAGTAGTGTGGTATAATATGATTGGTACATTGATTGTTATGGGTTAAGAATGTTTAAACAGTTTTTGGATCATGATAATTAATGGGGCATGATGTTAACAAATTCAGACCAGTGACACGTTTCCCACAGAAGCATTGGGCAATAGACTTTTCATTCAGTTACAATTGATGGGTAAGAACAGTGAAAAATAAATTGAAGGTAGGAAGGTCTCCAGGTTTCTATAAAAATCGCACAAATTATAAAACACCTCCTAGTTGAAAACTTGCCAAGTCCCCCAAAAGAAAGGAGAAGATACAGTGTCGGTGGTGCTAAAACAATGTTAATTTTATTGGGTTCCCACAGGTTGCCTCTCAGACAAGAATCCGCAGTAAAACAGAGGGATCTGTTCGGCCATAAAGCCTTGGCCTTTCTACTTATTGGTTCGGCTCTGCTTGCTGCTTGTTCTAACGTATGAAATACTTAGACAACCTGTTATACTCAAGTATCCATTATAAAAATTTGGATGATACATCTAAGTGTTATCACAATTGGTCACTTGGCTGACATACTAGTTTGCTCGGATGATCGATGATAATTGGTTGTGACCTTTAGAGTTTCATTGGTATACTTCGTATCAACAAGTTTGTCGATTCCACTCTCTCTACATTTTTTCATGTGCACATACCCCCCGTTTTAAAACATAACAAGCTTGCTGTCACGAGGCGTATTGAGAAAAAACTGAAGGTGAAATATATTGTTGACAGAAATTAGGGAGAAAGAGGCGAAGTAGTATGGGCCCGGAACGGCATCCGTGCAATTACAAGCCACAGTTACTACTGCGTGACAGATGACGTCCGCATCGAAGGTTACATGTTTTGGAAGGCAGTGGCTAGCAGGATCGGTGGATGTGAACAGCACACGACAGCAAACTACACGTGCCAATCGGTAGCAAATAAAATGGATTCAGAGTTCAGTAAACAGACACATTCCTGAAATAGTCCGCTATCAGCTACACACGGCAAAAGCACAACGTCCAGGTCAATTGCTTACATTTAGGCAGCTCAGGCCAATGGATTGTAAACAGCAAACAGATAAAATTTATAAATAACCTTACTGGTTCCAGACAGTGTACGGGTGATGACTTGAAAAGATAACCGATTATTGGTGAACATATCCCTCGAAATGATTCCTGAACAGAGGTCTAAGTAAACTCATCAATCAGATTACCTCTGGAAGAGATGTAGACGCCCCTTCGTTTGTTATGTAGCTATGCATTAATGGGGACATAGTAGGCAAAGATTCATACGATTTCGTCATCGTCACCAGCCAAAACGACACACTGCTAGTGGAAGATGATGCTTAACGGCCATGAATAAAAACAAACATCGGATGGTGAAGTCGGTGTTCAGTAAATGAAATCTATATGAAGCCTATTCATCGTCAGTGTTGAATACTGTTCGTCTCCAAATTTGGCAAATGTAGTCAAAGTATGACAGTTTCAGACTAAAGGCTAACCAACTTAGCGAGATAATGTGCTAAATTATCAAACACGTGGGTGCTGAGAAACTGTTCAAGGAAGTTGGGCGATCAGAGTAGATTCTGGCATATATAATAGACAGATAAATGTCAATGAATGCCTAGTTTGATTACGCGCGGAGATCAATTGAAAACAGAAGTGGATGCCAAATATGAAACGTTCGGTTTTATAATTAGTGGAACGGAAATCGTTTCTGTACCCTTATCGTACTAATAATTACGTATCAACGAAAAGTCCAAGAGATGCAACAAGCCCGCAAAAAAGCAGCTGGCGACAACAGGCGGAACACCAAAACCTGACCTTCATACCTCAATTAACTGAGCGACCACATCGGATCCGGCATTACGCGAGGTGCCGATGACAGAAGAGGTCGGAGTGGACAGGTCAGTAGGGTTTGTATCATTTTCGCCGTCCGAGTGTTCTAAAACGTCTTCATGACTTGCCAGCTGTCCATCTTCCGATTTCGTCGGCTCGGACAGGGTTCTATCTCGTGGTCGAGTCGAATTAGGTGGGATGTAGGTCACCGGAGCGTTGGGGGAATGAGGAGTAAGCCATTCCGATGGCAAAGGTTGTCTGATGCGAGATTTCTAGAATAAGGTTTAGAAAAATAGACAAATCGGCAAATCTTATGTGAAGTCTGTTATCTGACCACAATTACGTCAATCAGTAAAACTAGGTGACAGAGCAACGCTAGGAGGTTATTTAAACCAGGAAATATAGTTGACTCAAAAAGAAATTGTCGGCTTACAAGGTGTTATAGAACTGACACCTCTGAACCTAGCTAGGCGTACAATCCGACAAGTTATAGGTTGGAAATCTGATGAACGGTACAATATAACCGATAAGAACTGTGATGAAATAGACCATTAGTGAGAAGAAACACCTGTCACGCGTATGCTTTGATCTGTGGACTACTTGTGATAAAATCGAGCTCCTCAGATATATTGCCATTCGAGCAGATTTTACGAATTCGATGGCACAGTTTAGACGTGTTTGTATGCGATTGGTGCTAATAAACGGTCAACAGAATCTTATCAGGAATGGACATCAAATTAGTTTTAATCCATAACAATTACGGAAACTGGTAAATACTGGATTTTTGTCAGTATGGATAGAACAACACTCACGGGTGATCATAGCTCCCGTAGTTCCATAGATTTTTCAGCCAACCCCTATCGAAAAGAACCACTAGACTTCAGTTTCGCTCCTGTCAAACATCGTCAGCATACCCTCAGCTGAAGTTCATAGAAATGTGAGACAAGATTTGAAGCACACTTCCATCGAGAACCGTTTGAAGTGAACAAGCAAAGATTCCACGATGACGCTTGACCTTTATGCATCGGCAACCTACGTGTACCTAGTACGAGTAACCCGAAAGACAATACCCGTAGTATGATCGCCTATCCATGGGACCGCAACCAGCAAATAAACCAAAATCCGGCTGGTAAATTCCGACAAGGATTCCTAAAAATTGTTCAAGCTTAGCAGAGTAGACGATCGACAAATGGACAGAAAGGGAACTTCCAGCATGTACGGCTGATTCATATAAATAGTGGGGAGTTATTAAATGCTTGTACTTGCTGTTTGCCAATCGTTTCTTCTCGCGATTGAACCCGGCATATTCACGATACTTAAACAAGCCAAAGACTCCATTGTACTGAGAGAACTTGAAACATTGTTAAGTTCAGTGCACAAGAGACAGAAACAAACAGGGATATCAAGTCTGTTGAGCAACTTATCAAACGTTTCGAATTTCCGACACAGTACTGGATCATTCTCAAAAGAAATCAAATTAACAATAACGGGACTTTACTACAACGTCCAGCTCCAAACGAGAAGGACGAATGGGCGAACAGTGTATGCGACTTGAACTACAAGCGGAATATTGTCACCAGGACATCAACAGATTTGTCACCGAAGGAGATGAGAAAGTTTGAGAGCTACGTTCAGCGGACCGTGGGGAAAAGAAGAGAAAAGAAGTCAGCGAAACAACTAAATCGACTGAACCCGACTTAACTTAAGGTTGAATTTCAGGGAAATCCGGAGCGGTAAGTGCACAGTTTTTCCCATTCGATACTGGTTAAAGTTGATCTTGATGTTTTATCATAGAGATCACAATTCTACTGTCCTAAAGCTAAATTAAGGCAATCTGGAAACCTTTGATCCATCTTTATTCATCATCAGGTTTCAATGTCAAAATGCCTTAGGTCAGTCATGCTATTAGTAGTCAAACCAGAAAACCATAACTAAAAACTCACTCACTAGATACCATCAGTCCCACTGGGTTCTTAAGGCGGAATGGGGATATAGTGATATCCCGACCTGATAAAGATGCAGTAATCGTCATTTTAGATGAAGCTGGTAACTCAGCTAAAAGGAACGCGCTACTGGCGGATAAAACTATACCAGCTTATATCGAGACCGAAAAGGACGATGATCATTAGAAAGGCATTACCGAAAGCAGAGATGCAAGAAACAAGAGGGACTGATTGTTTCAATTACCTTTGAAAGAACTGGACCAGTAGGAACTGTAGTTTACAGGCTTCATAGATTACTCAAAACACGTAGACAGAATACTGATACGACCGATCTTAGACATGTGTTATTCGACACATCACGTTACGGTGAAATGGCTAGATAAGTTGTTAGAAACAGCTAACAAACAATTAGCAATCCATGGTCTTAGAGATTCCTTTGATTTTGTCGAAACAGTGATGCAAGTGAATGCAAACGGGACGTGTTTATTCTCCTTTGATGTCACATCTCTCTTTACAAATATCGCATTAATTGAGGTAACTGAGTTGTTCGGCCGATATATTGAGAGCAATGAGAAACGCGGGGATACCGGTAGATAAACTAAAACAGTTATTGTATCGTTGCACTCACAAAGTTCACTTTAGACTTTCCGGCAATTTGTACCACCAAAAGGACGGAGTAGCAATAGGGTTACCGCTACGCCACTTATTGACCTTTTTTATGGCAAAGCTTGAAAGTAGTTCACTAGCAGACCGCATAAATTCATTGACTTTCTATAGGTGTTGTGTAGAAAATATAACCAGTCTTAACGTAACAGTTAACAGAACCTATTTCACAGTTCAATTAGGTGTTCGATTTAATTTCACAACAGTTTTGCAACTCTAGCTGAAGGATATTTTGTTTGTGCATGCTGCCCTTCTATGTGCTCACCGTTTTGTTTGATCCTGTGAAACAAGCTACATGGACCACACAAAAAGACCAGTATTGAACATGTCCAAAAACATCATCCGATGCGACTAGCTCCAAGATTGATAAAGGATTGTTCATCTGCAGTCACCTCACACTTGGTCAAACTAACCCATGTGATCCACCCGGCAGATTCAATTAAGCCGAACTATCGAGTCTGTGGGATGCAATCGAAATAGGTCAAGTGTCGTTTACTAGCCGTCGCAGGGGTTTTGTAATCCCTTTACATTCAACTGTTATACACACAGAAACGTACAGTCGAAACAATAAACGTCCCGTGGCCATGCATGCATACCACCGATCGATCTGATAGGCAAACATACCGATTTTCTTCACAAACGTTTGCCAATCAAACATAACTATACCTTCACCAGTTCAAGATGTATATGTCAATTTAAGATGCCCAATGTAACCGGGTCTAGGTAAGCTAACCTGATGTACTTTCTGCACCTAGCATGACCACATTCTTTCACTCTGTAGGAGCCAGCCGACCCCTACGCTTTTCAACTTAACTACATGCATATTAGCCGTGCCATCCTGTCAAGGTCTGAAATTCAGCTGATACACCCAAGACATCTTAAATTGACCTTGAGATATCATGGACTGGAAAAGGTATAAACCTTATAAGTCCGACTAACTTGACACTAGTAATTGTCATCTCTTATCCCACTGATCCAATACCCGTGGCGAACCCATACAAATGTGTTGTATTTACCTGATAATGAAGCGCTGAAAACAAACCTGTTTCTTACACTTTTCTACTCCAGGTTAAACCGGGCATATTCACGATACTCTATCCCTCGTGTTTGTAAGAAGACTGTGTTGACCGACATGTCAGTTACCTCACATTAGGCATGACCAGCTGATCCCACCCAAACGTTCAACAGCAATCGCTTGTGAACAACGTTCACACTGTGAAGAGAGAGAAAGCAGCCCTACTGGTAAATCCAACTGATAACACAACATAGGCCACATTCCTGCCATAGGTTAAATGCAAGACAAAAACAACGCCTCACATCTTAACAATTACAGGTTGACAGGTTTGTGTGAACAATATAAGATGAACTGTACGTTTTTAAACAAGCTTCGGTACAACCAACATGTACAGCACTCAGTGAACACTAGTCTGGTGCTCCATCTGAGAAGCTCAGAGCAACGTAAATGAAATGATATGTGCACAAAAGTCATTGAAAACATGTACACCTAAAAGTTCAGCCCTTACATAAAAAGCAGAGAGTGAGCTGGAAAGTTGCAGTTCGATAAACGGCTTCTTCGTAGTTGTCTACATGATTAATCAAGGAGTTGGCTCATACAGATTGAACAACGCTCGTATCTAACTGCAATTTTCGCATTCGGACACTTTCAGTCCGGCGCATTCGTAAGGAAACACTAGGCTCAACTTAAACTCTTCTTAGAGTTTATCTGCAGTGTACACTCCCTCTGAAACCTCCGTTTCCTCTGAGATCCATTTTCTCTCAAGAGGCAGCTATGTTGACCACTGCGCTATTAACCTCACATTAGGTAGAGCTAAAAACAAAGCCCCAATCGTGTGTGAACAACACATGAGTTGCATTCAGCGAAAGTACAGTAAAACCTCTGCTAACCTTCCTACCGACGACTCTACGATCAGAAAGCATCAGACAAATCGAAGTCAACCAACACGTTGGGCAGTATATTTACTGGTGAGTAATCAGGAGTGTGCTCGATATGAACGGACTTTCAGTCAGCCCCTTTTAAAAAGACTGACCAAACATTCGATCCAAACGCGAAAAATGTGACGAAATGCGAGTGATATTCGCTCTGCAGTTATGTCGATATGTGTAAACTCATATGAACACACTTCCTTAATTGACCACGACCCGCAAAGTGCACATTACATGTGACGCATTTTTGAACGACCTACCGGGCTTTGTTGAGATATCGATACCAGGTCACTGATTAAGTCTGCTTTTCAAAACCCTGGCGGACTAGCAGAGACAATCCGTTATAGAATTGGCTGCAAATATCCCCTCTTAAAAGGCACGAACTGTGTTGAGGACAATGGAAACTATGGTAGCTTTCACGGACATTTTAGAATCAGAAAAAAGAACGGCCAAGAAAATGGAAGCACTTGGAGGCCTGTCAATCGTTAAACAAAACGGTGAAAATTTTCCCAAATAAGATCACTTTCAATTGTTTCAAGATGTACTTGTGCAAGGAACAGCAATTTTAATGGATTTTGAAGGATGAATAGACTCAGAATCCGAACACGTAATACGGAACGAGGTAGTCGGAAGTTAAAACTTGATGCCAGAAGACTTGTTGAAATCTTCGGAAAATTTCACACCGTTGTCAAGGATTGTATCTAAACTACGAAGTAAGGTTAAACCATTCGATCCATTTTTCTTTTAGAAATTACCTCTGCTGCTATGGAAAATGGCAAAATATTAGTTTTCTATCAGATTTTAGAACTATGCACCAGACCACAATATCAGGATTTTCGCGAAAAATTTTTTTTACTGATTTGAACATCACTTCCAGTTAGTGTTCCTTCTGATCTTTTTACTCATAACAAAACGGTTCATGTTTCTAGTCTCTGATTGATCTACAAACAAAAATATGGATGATTTCCGGAACAGAGCCTTCGAAAATAGCTATCTTTCCTAAGCTAGTGCTCGTTGACGGCAACCAAGCCAGCTCGTCACACAAATCGCGTTCCGTTGTTCATTTGTCTCACACAGATATTAGGACGGGTCATATAAATAGAGTACCATGAAAGCTCGTTTGTGTAGCTATCCTCACCAGCCGAACCACAACGGTGTCCATTTTAAATCAAGGTTACTCTACAACAGGACACGGTTATAAATTTTTACAAGGATAGTGATGTCAGAGATGAGATCACATTTTCGTTATCTCACTCGGAATTTAGAGAATGCCCAAAATCACAGAGTTCATCATCGCAAATCGATCGAACCTAGAGAGAAGGGAGATCACATTTTCTGTGCAGTAAGCTTCATTTTAACTCATTGGGCATCGTCAAACGAAAGAGACACGAGCAGACACATAGGGCTGGAACCAAATACGCCATAGATAATTCTGAATTTCTTCACTTCATCTACCGAGACTTTGGGAATTACTTCAAGTTGACCCAAGTTATTAGGTATTCGTGAGTCATGTATGGGGAAATCACTAAGCTGTCAACTACCCTCAAGATATGTGTATGATCACACCATACTCGCTAAATCACACCAGTTTCAACGCAACTGCATCCATCCAATGAGAACAATGTGAGGATGCGATGATAACATTTTCACATCCATTCAGTACGGTCATGAGTCTGACCAGAAGGTGTCATAGTTCAAGCCGCTGTTCATCGAAATAGTTAGGTGGAATAATATTTAATGAAAATTGGGCGAAAGAAAAAAGTGGGTGAAAAGCACAGATGGAGAGAACCGAAAGTTTGATGAACAGACGTACCACCAGTTGCAGTACAATGCCGTTCAGGAAAACATTTCTAACCAGTGACTTAAGTGAGCATAAAGATCTCGATCGGATAGGAAATACCTATCACTTTACTCAAAACAACAGTCAAAGTCGAGATACTCCATGGTCGAGTTGTTGATGCAACAACATTACAACGGTGATGATCTCAGTATACAATGCCCAGTGTGGTCACGTATCACAAACTTGATTTTCACCCTGCCAAAGAATTGCTTGTGTAGAAAGCCTGATGAATCACCAACGTGAATGCATTTCAAGACATTTAGCAAGGGACCTACCGCACTCTGAGTGAAGCACTTTAACATCAAATTGTCTTCCACAAAAAATCTTTTCGGGACGGAATGTTTAAACCATAAAAAAGCAACTTATATTGCCACTTATTATCCACATTCAAGATAGTCCACAATAACAGTTAAAATCTCCGGAACAAGTAGTCTTATCTACCAAAACAATTCAAAAACAGGAGTCAAACTAGAAGTAAACGAAGACAGAGAAATAACCAATACAAGGAAGAGAGGTACGACCTCATTACACAAAAAGGCACCTGAATGTACCTGACATGAAGATACTGCAATGGAAATCAAACAATGCACGTACTCGTAAGGGTTCTGTCACGTGAAGTTGCTCGTAGAACAAAGGCAGATGCAGTTGATCCTGAAAGCATTTTAAAAAAAGAGATCCTAAGAAGTAACTTTAAGTGAAGGCTACAACTGCCACGAAAATGTTCACCAGCCTAACAATAGGAGATCATCCACGAAATCATCGACAGTCGCATTCAAAAAGCATGAAGGCTAGCCAACAGATGGTCGTTTTAGCTACTAAAAATCGGTAGATGAGCTTCGCATCATAAACTACCGCTTTGCTACACATGGTTGTAATACCTAACCTCTTCGAAGGAAAAATGTTCGTCAATGATCCGTCTCTGACGATGTACAACTACACAAAACGGTTCCGATATAATAGAATTATCAATTTCCTAGCAAGAAACTATAAAAAAAATAATCTGGACATATTCCAACATAACGCTAGCTCTGATCACCAAATTCGTTGAACAAGTGATTCGTCTGTCCAACAAAACCACTTGAACAGTGAACCTGTCATCAGCTGCAATAAGCACAACAGCGATCAGGTATTAGTTGGGCAACGGGAGATCACACTGTTGATGTCCAGAATTCACTCCAACGACTCCCAGCATCGCCCCGTTTGGCATACGAAAGATCCTGTTGTAAGTGGATCAACGGTGTATGAACGCCCAAGGTGAATATAACAGATAATAGAACAGCGTTTAACGACAAAGCGGATGACAGGACGCGAGGATAACGACAATAAACAGTGGACGACGGTGCATACGCCATCAAATCGGGACTTCCTGGCCAACCAAACCATCCAAGGCTAGCGCACGATAATAGGAAAAAGACTGGCCTTCATATGGAGCCTTATTACGTCGCTCCACCTGAGGAGAACACGGTAACAAAATTGTTCATATTCACAAAGTTTGTGACTGATAGGAAAGCAAAATCGAAAAATGGACCAGGTAAAGGTGCAGACAATATAGCGAGGCATGTGGTCAGGATGCCAGAAATGATGACGAAAAATCGAGAACGTTCGTGAAAGTCGGAGAATCACACATCAAAGTTAACTTTGAAAGTTATTAGGTTAGGCCTTTTGTAAGGCAAATGTCTTTCGAGGAATTGGATCCATAAGACAATAAACGAATTTACGTACATCATGCAGTAACAATCGATGGTGCCATTTACGTTTTATTCCTATTTGACTCAGACTCTCAGTAGAACGATATCTGCACTAGACAATTCAAATCAATACTTGTCAAGGATACTGACTATAACAGAAGCAAGACAATATACTACATTATACTGTTGTCATCCTTATCATTAAGCTTTGAAATCCAATCACAGATTGCAATACCCACTGCCAGCTAATCGTAATCTGAAACAGAGAGGACAGACGGTCATCTGATTCTATTGAAGTGCAGATAACATCGAAACTTAAAATTCACACGGCCAACACCAACCTTAGGCATCCACATCAACCACTTTTACACGTTATTCAGCAAATGTCACCACGCACAGATCGATTCGAAATATGCACACTTTTGGGTATGCAACGGCCAGCAACAGATGCAGAACATTATGACAACTTATACTGGTAGTCTGCAATGGGCACGGTGATCACAGACAGTGAGACGACATAACGCAACATGGAAAACTCTCACAAGTGAGTAACCATTTGACACGTGAGACAATGTGAGTACTTAGATTCACAGGCTGATGGAAATTAACTGAGGGCTAGTTTCTCGGGAGAAATCGTCAGTCAAGTACCACACGATTTCTAAAACCAGGTATTGATGGTGAAATACTGTGGCTCACAATAGTAAACCAATGATTGCCGGTAGACTTACAGGCACATTGAATATTGACAGACGATGTGCATCTCCACCCGAGCATATGGGCTAGTAAAGGATTTAACGCACGATAACCCACGCCTGGTGGTCAGTGGTTTAATGCCGAAGATCCTGCATCCGCAAGGTGCATATGTGAAAATATGCTACTGTTAACCACCTCCAAAATGATCCTCCCATATTAACTGCCAGAGAAGACACAGCTCATACAAGTATCAATGACACCATATCCATCCGCAGGTGTAGGAAATCGCACGTCGGGACACAGAATGTGTACGCACTGGGAAAGTAACCCGAAATCGTGCAGTATGAACGTCTGAGAGTATTACCAGTGATGGAACTGGAGTCAAGCCTCTGAGAATGAAGTGAGTTAAAGGAACAAGCCTTAGGACTACACTTTCCATAGGATTGCTGTTCAACAAAGAGTGTTCGAGAGCAGTGTCAGCTTTCTCGCTGATGATGGAACTAACTCACTGCTGATAAGCGAACCATACGACGACACTATGTGAACCACATCCACACGCCAACGATTAGGTTAAACTAAATCTGCTACTTTTTTAGCATGTATAGTTCAAGGGCATAGGTGACCTGCGTCGTCAAAATCAGGTAGTGGATTTTACGTACATTTTACGGCATACTCTAGTTAGAGGCAAGGTGTGTTGCAACTGGCTACATCGGCGATGGCATTCAAATATGACGTACCCATGTCTTCTTTATCGTCTCACAACTGTTGTGTCGGAATTGGAATTTTGTGACCGTTCGTGAAAGCTTGAAAACATCCATGATTAACTGGTTTGACTCTGGTGCTCGAAAAACAATGAGTGCTCAGTGCACCAGGATTTCATTTAGTGCGATACGTGTCTGCATAGCCAAACACTGAGACGATTACTCATGGTCATGGTGAGTCATGAGTGATTTTGGGGCAACGTACAGTTCAGGTTATGGGCGTTTTCCAAACTTCATGTTGAACGACGCTCATAGACGCGGAATTGTGAGCCCATACTACAGGGAGAAGGGTTTCATCGTCGTAATTGAAGATTTTTAAGTTTTAGCCCATCCACAATTTTCCAGTTTTTCATTCCATGCAACCGGAGCCCAGTGTAGCCTACAGTGGCCTAATTCCTGCGTGTTTACATCGGATACGATGAGTGTGAGTGAGATCAAACGAGGTGTACAAGCCGTGTGGAGTGACATATATACAGGTGCCGAAGTCCCTTGGTTACGGTCATTGTGACAAGCGAATTCCGACAAGGATGACTTCAGACAAGCCGTTACAAACATTGCTTCAACAACGGTTGTTGACTTTTAATTATTTCAAAGTCTATTTGAAGACCATCTGTCGATCTGACGAATTCATACTTTGGTCATCACTCAACAAGTCATGCGGATCCGATAAAGTGATAAAATGACGACAAATCTTAGTAAACAAGTGTATAGAAATAAACACTAGTAGCTAACAGAAAACACTCACTTCAGTCAACAGACGACGCAGTTTGAGCAAAGTCAATTTTATGCCCTGGATTTCCTGCAGCAGTTGACGTTGATCACTGCCAAGAAGAATGAAGGCACGTTCACCTAAATGGGTGGTCAAACAGTCCGCTCCTAAATTCAACGTCAGTGCAGTGTAAGCTCCTGAGGAAAACGAACCGGACCTAGCACGGCCAGGCAATGAGCGGAGTCGACTGTAGGTTGGAGAAAGGAAGGCAAAACAGCAACAAAATGTGAACGTATTAGATTGGTGTGGTAGAATGCTGATTAGAACTAGCAAATAAAAACGGAAGAGCCCATTGAGTTGGCCACCAGTGAGAAGACTACTATTGGAAATGGAGTCGCTACGGTAAGTTTGGTGGTCGAATTGAAACATGACATGATTTTAAGTCTTACTAAACGTTACCAACTGAATGGATGGAGAACTTTACACTGCAGTCATGTAATGCCCTGGTAACCGTGACGGTTCCATCAACTAGTAACATATCGGGTCAAACACCCTGATTAAAAGGTAAAAAGATTAACTGATACGAGAAGGCGGTCGTGTGGTGAAGTCACAGATGATAGACGAGTCTAGCAGTGAAAACCATACGTGATTTCTGAAGGCATGATAACAAGGCGTGAGGTACCCCTGCCATACAAACATGTTAGTCTCTCAACTTCATGCAGTTCATCTCAAATTCCCAAATCCAGCAGCCAGTTGCGATCGATCAGCAAGCACCAATGGCGACTCCGGAAGGAGTTAAGACGGGTTTTTGGAGCAATTGGTTCTGGTGAAATGATGGATGACTGCTTCGAAAGTGCAACGGCTAACGAGAGAGATTCGCACACTTTCCTACAACTCCAGTGACCGTGGCCATGTGGATAAGTGACCTGGTCATTAGCTTGACGCTTGCTTTCCAGCAGCGGAATCGGGACGATGTACCTGCATCACATAATTCACCCAAGCACATCTCAGCTTCGATTTTTCGGACAAGGCCGCACCGCTAAATGTTAAGACCGAATCGAGAACAGGGGTGTCCTGAGTAAAGTGGATATTTACAGTATGCTCGCTAAGCGAAGCCAGAGACGCCTGCGATGATCAAGTCGTGCAAGTCAAGTGAATAACCGTCCAGTCCTTAAGGATATGCAGTACAGTGAGCTGGCCATTGGCTCTATAAGCCGCGGAAAATGCTATGCGCCAGAAAGATGCTTTTAATATCAACGTTACATTCTGGAAAGTTGTGACAGCAGATGGTAGCGAAAAAGAATAGTGTGAAAACAAATGTGTAAAAGCAATGACCGAAGAAAGTCAGCAGTGAGCAACGGAAGGGTGAGAACATGTTCCGGGGGTCGCAGCAGTATTCAGCTGTCACAACTACATTAAAACTCGTTTCTTCAGGACAGAATTGCACAGACAGCCGCCGCTGTGGGATCGTCGCGGAGGGGTAGTACCAAAGTCTTTTGAAACAAATGAATGTCATCATCATCACCGCATAAGCAGAAATAGGTTGAGCCAACTAGCAAAATCATGTAAGCGAATAAAAACCAACCAACGACTGCCATACTCACATCAATGCATGTATAGAATGTCGCTTTTACACCCCACCACTCAAATTAAAAAGGTTAATGAGGGGCTAGTCCTTCGTTAGGTAACTCTATTACTGAAAAATATTCTTCCTGGGGTTCCAAGAAACATGAATATTGAACAGCTTGGAACAATGTGCAATTGTGTAGTAGCCTGAAGAGAAAAAAACAGAACTGGCGTCCGGTAACGACAGCGTGTTCACTAACTGGAGCATGCGGAAATAGATCGTTTCTTACTTGAGTGTGAGTAGGTTATCGTGATGAATCAACATTGCGTGCACACAGCTAGTCCTATTGAAGATTTAAACACGGCGATTCATTTGAATGTACAAGGAACGAAAAATTCGCAGGCGGATTAACATTCAGTCGAACTGTGTGTTTGCCTGCCAGCTCCGTATCTCTATTAGTCACTGTGTAAAACCTCAAACCAAATCAGTAGCAGTTAGCAAATACTTATTGACAAGAGCTTACCGAAGACTCGAGACGTTTGTACGTCCTAAGGAACCACAAAGTGCGCTGGTGTTTCGCCGACGGTCCCAGTTCCAGGAGGCGCAGCAATGTGAGCAAGTGGTACAATCACAACTGGTAGAATTGGGACACAGACAAGTCAGAGCTGGCTCCCGACGAACAGAGCGTCGTACCAAACGGGATGGGCAAGGCAATTTCTGTCCCTGAGACACGGTATCTCCCTCTACAGGGGGCTTGTTGCACTTAGACAAATCATCATGACTCAACTCCGTTACAGATTCCAGTCGGGTAAACGCAAACGGATCCTTGTTACTCTGACCGAGTGGACGTTCTTTTCGCAGTTTCGAGGCCGCGGTAATTTCTGCTTCCAATGCTGACCAGGAAACATCGGTGTCCAACATCAGGTCATCTGAGGCAAGGCTGCTGAGGCTGATTTCCGAAGACAACCTCGAATGGCGAGCGCGGACATCAGGTGAATCGGTACCTGTGCGGGAGGCAGGAACCGCTTGAAATGTTTCCGTAACAGACGAAACGGATGAATTGCGATGGTCGGAAGGCCGATTTGTGGCGGAGAGACGGGTTGAGGAATCCACAATTTTAGCCTTTTCTAAAGATTTGTCAGCAGTCTCAAAATCGCCATGAGGAGTAACTACAAAGGGAAACGAATGAACGAAAAACAATCACTAAAAGTGTCCGAGGTTCAAACCGACCGAAATGAATACGGGCAATCACACAAGTTCCCAAAAATTTAAGACCGAGAAGAGCACGTGAGTCGCGGGAACATCAGAAATGGGGAAATAATCACCGGAACCAAGCCAGTCTGAAATGACCTCAGAAATGCCCCTCCCCATTTGAATGTTACAGACAGACGATTCTGACCGTGTGGTGTTATAGGCGGATGTGTACTCTTCAACGAACACCGTTTGATATTAGGAGATACCTCCTTGTGCTGAAAATACTCATCTTCACTAAGGTATTGAAAAATATCACGTGAAACCGACCTGGTGCTCCTAGTTCGATCATGCGCGTCGATTAGCACGATCAGGTGACTGAAATATTGTTTTAGCAATTGCCTACAAGTACACTGTAAATCAAGCAGAGAAATCAAGTAGCAAACTATTGTTAGGTCACCAATGAGCAACTCACGAAACCAGACGGCCAAAAGCTACAAGAACCGCAACGCGCTTGCGTTAAAAAAGTAGGAGTGTACATGACAGAAAAAGATCAAAGCGAATGTATTGTGGCATTTGTGTTGAACAGGTGCTTCATACACTCAGTTCCACGATCACACACTTCATCATCATCATCATCATCATCATCATCATCATCATCATCATCATCATCATCATCATAGAGAGCAATACATTAGTGGTTCACACTAATGCTTAACTGCCACACAACCATGAAGAAAAAGCAAACCCTATATACATAGGAGAGAAGGAAAAAAGAAGGGGCCAGGAAGGGACCTAACTACTGAAAATGACTACGTCCATATTCAAACATTCAACACCATAGTGCCTACACCTTGCAAACAAACAACCGAGCTGCAAGTGAGAGTAAGGCGTCGTCATCACACATTTCACATGTTGATATGGTCGAAAGGTTAACTTTTGTACGCATAATTGTTTGAAAGAAACTCAAGTCGATGAAACAAACCAAAACTACCCTGTCTCAGAATTGTAGGAAAGTCTCAGTTCAAAGTAGAAAATGTGGCTTACATTCTCCTTGAGAAGTATACACCAGCTGTGCATACTGTTCATCAAAGAGTGCGGATGTGGAAATTCACTCCAAGATTTCTGGACAGCGTCCACCGGCTCCAAGTTTAACGCAGACAAATGTCCGTCGTTTCCGTATACCTGTATAACAATTTCCAAGGGTTTTCAACTAGATCAAAATCGGAAGTGTGCGCCAAAAACGTCTCTGGATCAAAGTAAATTTCGTTATCTTAGCAGTAGAGAATGGGCCACTGTCCCACATACACTTCCAATACCCAGTGGATACTAGAAATATGAGTAATGGCGTGAAAGTTGAGTTGATAGATTTGCCCACAGCGTCACTTTTTCCGAAGTGTTTACATAGTTGGAGCGGAAGGTACCCTAGACACTTGAAGCACTTTAAACGGAAGCCGAATATGCAATATCATATCCTTCAGCAAACGGTGCCATCATTGTATACAGTGATTACGTTTATCAAAAGTGGTTTTCTCTTCATCACTGTTTCCCATTCATCTGTGTATGACACATTTCTCTCTGAGCACAACAAACGCTTAAGTCCGTGGTAGGCAGTAACCTCAGATTTTTCAAACAATAAGGCGTGCTTCAAGATTCTGTGAAAAGCTGCACTTGAGCAACTGATATTTAGCTATTTTCATATGTCACACACACAATACGCCCCTTGTATCCTTTCGTACTATCTTCCTCCAAGTTTTAGCTGAACATATTCGCCTTAAACCGCTCCGTTGATTTGCGTCGTGCATATAAGCACCAGTAAGCCATCGGTGTACTGTGCAACTAAATATTCCTGCTCAACTTCAAGTATCTGATTTGAATCCGTGTGAATGTAGTCCTCAGAAAATGTCACAGTTCCAAACGATATTCCCAGAAGTAAAAACCATCTTTGTTCGACAACAGGGAGGGCACCCAGAAGATAGTCGGGTCGTGACTGGATGGAAGAGTTGCTGTGTCTTTCTGAAATGTGAAGAATGCACCAAAGTGAGATTGTTCATGCATTCACCTTAAAAGATTCAATTTCATCTGTGTTTGCTTTGAAATTTCTGCGCAATATGAGGACAGACCGAGATCGTCTGTTGTCAACGGTCGTTGGTCAATTACGGAGCACAAAACCATCAGCTTGTTCCCGCCTAAGTGATAATCAGCATAA
The DNA here is from genome assembly GCA_008508345.1 of Paragonimus westermani. NCBI lineage: Eukaryota > Metazoa > Platyhelminthes > Trematoda > Plagiorchiida > Troglotrematidae > Paragonimus > Paragonimus westermani. The sequence goes on along the minus strand of QNGE01003383.1, from coordinate 30,224 downwards.
CGTTGATGACAATGCATGACGTTGCAGTTGATAGCATTGAAGGGTACGTAGATATCCGCGGACCATGTGAGCAGGAGAATTACGGTCGGTTTGAAGTGCATCTACATTTTGCGGATCACATAGAAGTCGTCATATTTTCGTGCCATCGATGTTAAACGCCACCGGTGTCTTGACAGTGTTTGAGGTATCAAGAACGAACAACAAAAAAACAAAATTACCCCTTGTGATATGTCCTTATTTGCTGTGTAATGAGCAGTCGAAACCAGCAAGCGCGCACGGATTGGACTTAAATCGTGTCATAGAGAGTGTTGCTGTGTCGTAGGCGCCGCTTTAGCTCCCGTTTGTGTGAGTCGTGTGCATGGCTTACTTGGCTTTTGGCTCACCCTTATTTGTGTTGTTTCCCTTTACCGGACTGTTGTTGGAGCCCCTACTTCGGAATAACGCTGTCCCCCGGCACCTCCACATTGCCCAAAGGTTGGTCTGCAAATGTTACGGGCATTCAGAGTAGAACCGGCTGGCTTGCATGTTACAGCTGTAAGCCAGACTAATAATTGGTCAGTGAACTCCACATGAAAGTTACCACCAGTTAGCTGATTTTTGAATCCAACAGACAAATGACCATCGCTTACGGTGGTTAGTCTTCTCAAATTTTTAAACAACATCCTATTTTGAGCAAATTCAGTGAGTTTTCAGAACACGTTTAACCAGCAATGAGGAGGATTTAAGAGGTCGTGATACGTATCATGTACCTCGGTGACTTCGAACGTGAGCCACCGAACAGCAACGATTTTGGACGCGCTGGGAAGCTGTGCATGGCAGCTTGGAAGATGCTAAACCATAGTAATTTGGACCGACAGGTTGTGACAAGCAAGCCTAATACAATTGTATGGTATACTCCATAATATCACTAATTCTTAGCGTTGCAAACAAACGGTTCAGTCACCTTTGACTAAGATTATTATTTAGTAAGGTAGTGGCGAAACAGTCCAGCTGTGAGATACAAGTTGACTCACGGAAAGAAAATAAATAAGTAAAAAAACACTGAATGATGCAGCTTAGAAAAATGCGTTGTCAAACCATCTACTACCCGTGACCAGTAAAATGCAGAGTTGAACCTGGTCGATAAAATGAAACATCATATACACACATTGGAGAGTAAGAGGTGTCATAAAACATACCAGTTGTGCACGCCACTGAATGCGACTGAGCATACCTAGTCAACATAGAGTTTTCAGATAACATATCACAAGGCGTTTGCTGAGGTGTGAAACACAAGGTCACACGTAGGTCTGCGTACCAATGAGTTGTTCGGACCCAGACAGAAGTCATAATAGGCGAGATTTGAATCTACTGCATGCCATCGGTGTAAGACTGTCGTTAGTGGAATTGGCTGGGTAATACGGCTAACTAACATGTTGTAGCTGACAAACGCGCCTGATGATAGATCGAATAAAATACCTCGTCTGAAACAACGGAGGTGACTATCAAAAATAGGAATGAGTCAGAAGTAAACTGACAACGTTCAAAGTTGCGTTTCTGGAAGGAAAGACACTAACGGAAAAAAAAGTTACAACTAATGTGTGGACGAGGGAAGGTCAGCTTTCAGTGAGTTTCCCACGACAGAGTACGTGCAGCACCAATACACACAACGATGGGAAGACATTTGCAAATGGAACAAAGACGGTTAGAACGAGGACAGAGAAAGCATGTAACGTAGTCGTTAATTTTCGTCGTCTGTGTCACGGCACACATGTCACATCGTCGCTTAAAAGCAGGGTTTGTAATGTGCCTGTACGCTCAGTTTCGCTTAGTGGATAAGTGGCATGGCCCACTCGTACGGAGAATGCAGATTTTGGGTATTTGACTACGGTTGTCGCTGCGACACAACCTGTATCAAAAAGACTAACTGTGTGAGTAACGCGACAGTCTACCAAATGTGATAAAATGGAGGCTCAGTGGATTTCTGATGCGTTAAGAGAAATCTGAGTTATGAGGTTTCGTTTTTACATAAACATCACGCTAAAACAAGCTAATATAGAGCAGTTTCAGTCACACCAGTTCAGCACTAAATTATCAGTTTCATGGTTTTAATTAATGATTCAACCGAGCCGTGTCTGCTTAACTGGCCGCTCGTATGACTTCCAAGCATTTCAAAAATCCATATCTCTCTGATCGGTCTCACAAGCTGTGTGAGGTGTTCACCAAATTCGCAAAACTAGGGAATCTATGGATTTTGTGTTTACGCATACTTCTGATCACAGAGCGTCACCCCTTCAACAGTCAACACGTTGCTTTGTTGACAGACAGAAAACGGTTAATGAGTGGGCAAGTACTTAAGCCAAATACTGTTTTATAAAAAGTTGTAAACTTGTAACTTAACGAATGTGCTATTATTGAACATTTCGAACAATCCAGAGGAGATCCAATTTAGAAAAATCTGAATTTTAGATGGGTTCGCCCTAATGACAGGAACAGCATGCCCAAACGCGACAAGCGTCTTACCAGCTGAGCTAAGCCGGGGGATCCGAAATTACATTTACGCACTCACGTGGAGCGCTTGGGGAAGGAGGGGTTGGGCATAACACCTCTATTGTTGGTTCGAATCCAGCCTGAACCCAGATTTTCGCAGTTGGGTCTCCTTTAAATTTTCACATCTGTCACATCAGTTACCAAGAGAGCAACACTAAACATTCAATACGTTCACTGGTTAAATATTTATTCTAAATACTCATTTCCATGCACAACAGTGATGTTAGTGGATTCCAGTGTGAACTGTTTGAGAAATCTTGCCTGGGCGGTCGGTTCCTCGGGTCATTTCGTGGATTCCACGAGAGAGTGGGACTGACAGGTAATCGAGTCTAAATGTGAAATTTATGGGCTCCTAGCGTGGCTTCGTAGCTCAGCTAGTAGAGTGCCTGTCTCGTTTGGGCAGGTGTTTCTGTCGCCGATTCGAATCCAGCCGAAGACCTGATTTTTCACAATTAGATCTCATCTGAACATTCATTACGCTTAGGGTGAATAACACCATTTGTTATGGGTGATGAAGACAAGTTATCCATTTTTCACGCGGCTGAAACAACAATATGACAGCATGTATTGTGCAAGCAGAAGGATAACTTCAATGCCGCTACAGCAGATTCGAACATTACACTATCTCAGAAGACCAAAGCGCATACTGCGATCAGACGTCAACCTATGAACACGTTTCCACGGCCTTCTCATGCACCCATCATCGATCCCGGTCCAAAGAAAGTTAACAAGTGTTTATCTTGCGCTCAGTCACACTTACGATCACCTTGCCGATTTCGTAATGCTATGTGCAATTAATGTGGTAAATATGGTCATATTAACAAGGTATGCAGAAATCACAAATGCCACCTGAGTCAAGTTGGGGAGACAAATGCTATAGAACCATCCACTACTGTTTATTCATTGCAACTGAAATCCAGGGCTGAGCAATTTATTTACAGATGCCTCGAGTTCAAATCAGGATGTTAGTATGAATTCATTGTGGGCACAGGAAATAGCGAATCCATTATTTCCAAA
>QNGE01003383.1:0-24536 GCA_008508345.1 Paragonimus westermani | reverse complement strand
AACATCTCGACACGATATTGGAATACGGTCAAGGCCAACATTGGGTGGATGGCGGACAGCACGAGCAGCCGGACGAGCCATCGCGCAACGAAATCGGACAAACAGACGAGGAATGGCAAGCGGAAAACCCCCCAATAGAAGGCGCCGATCACACACGTAAACCGGTCAGAAGTGCACACGACGTGTGAACGGAAACCAGGGGGTGTTGCGGGTTGGAATTATGACTCATGAACGAGAGAGAGCGCGTTGCATGTCACTGGCGATTCGGACAATAAAGATTGTGCTTTATTGGACGCCTTCTCGCTACACTACGACAGTCAGACAAAAAACTTCCTCTAATCTTACTTGATAGCACTTGATTCATTTTCGGAAGTACTATGTGTGGTTTGTACTTCAAAATAAACATGAAGCATTTAGGAAACGGGAGTGTAATTCCATTGGCTAATGAGTCGAGGTGAAAAGAAGAAACCCATGCACTTCAGTTGTCAGGAGATACCATTAATTTTCATGAACTAATGTGGACAGTTGTTTAAAAGGACGAGTTTGTGAAGCAACGCATTCCACGACACGCTTTACAGACGCAGAGGTTCAGATGATTCGATGACCACAAGCTGCACGTTTCGTTTCTTTACTAGCCGGTTCCGTGTTCGTTTCTTTTGATTCGCGTGTGTTGCTGATGATGAAAGCTGATAAGACGAGGTAACCAAGGTCAAACATTTTGCTCAAGTAAAATCGACAGTAAGGGAACCAAATTCCTTTGGCTATGAAGCTAGATGGATTACGCGTACACATAAGGCGCACAGTGAGCAAAACGATAACCGATGAAGTAACAGGCATGGCAACCAAACTGCGGATTTCTTGTTGCCTTTGCTGAGCTCAACGTCAGCTTTTAGTCACGCCGATACGTCGTCACAAGAATTTGTGATAGCAAGTTTGTCAAACACCCAATATGGTTTTAAATCAAAAAACAGACTGTGTACAACTTTGACAAAAATTTGGTTACACACACGAGGAAACAATTCCGGTATGCATAATCAAGCACTCACCTGAGGATGGTAGCGGCGAACCAAATAATGCGGGAAATTCTAAGACAAACGGAGGTGAAAGGTGCTCATACGGAGAGTTACGGGAATGACCACGAAAAAAGGAGGCGCGAACCACGTTGGTACCACCGACGGAGGGGTGTGAAGGACTAACATGAACAGAAGACTGGGAACTATTCTGGCTGTCTGTGAAAAACACATTCGCATCTTGGACGTATGAAACAATTGACTTATCGACGTTGGCAGGATGGCTGGAATGGAATGAGGTATCTTCAATGTTCGGAATTCGCTTAGGGGTTCCCAGAGTCGTAGAGTGTGGTGAAAGAAGCAAACGTTGATAATCAATGTCAGACACTATATATGAGAAAGAAATAAAAAGACTAGTCACAAGAACCGAAACGTGGAGGGCGCTGCAGAAGTGCGAAAAAAACGAATAAGGTAAGCAACCATTGCAAAACAACTGACTGGTGAGATTCTGAAGACACTTAAATGATTCCCAGTTAAACAGATTCTGCCTGCTGGTCTTGACAAACCACTGGATGAATGCTACGATCAAGAAAATCCTAAGGCATTCTAACGTCCACCCAACGAAATACATCCGTCCAAATGTGATCAAAGTGATGAATTATGAAGTCATCAAGTAAGCGCTTAAAAGGCTGAGGGGCGTCAGAGTTGGGCATCACAAATCCCATGAAAGCCACGCGACGCCTCTGTAGAAGATATGGCAAGCTCCGCAAGCAACCATGGAAGGTGACGATTACTAGGTTGGAGAAACCATAAACATCGGCACCAGTGATTCAGAAAACGCAGGTTGTCCTAATCGATGGAGATCCCAGTTCGGTAAAATTGCTGATCATATGGCTTCGGGAAGCAACAATAGATCCGACAAATGCCCTGATCAATCAACCTGAACACCACAAAGTTGTGCATGATTCAAGAATTGCTATTTGGGAAGGCAAGACAACAGAGACGATAAAACCAGCAGTCCACCAAATACACGAACCTCCAATCAAGTATGGGAACATACAGTCAACGATTTACTCCCATAATTCAGCGCATGTTAACGTCAAGGCTGTCCACTCCCACCAGTTTTGTTCAACTGCGTCATAAACCAAATGATGGAGGATTGCCTCTGGCAATCACAAAATGCCCATATGGAATTCCTAACTTGCGAAAGATTGATTGATCTTGGCTGTGCTGACGATGAAGAGTTCAAATCCCGGCCGTGGCAAGCATATCCACTACGGATGAGCTCTAATGAGAGCGAAACCCGAGTCTACTGCTTCCTTTCGAAAAAGGCTGGCTGGAAATTCCACCTCAATGCGAAGGCTGCGATCAAATGTGAGTGACGGTCAACCTGACAGCCTACCAACAGCATAAACAATGCTAGATGCTATTTCGCACATTCCTAAGTACTTCGAAATGCGCTTTGCTGCATCAAAGTGCAAAGTATTTCTCCAAGATTGTCGTGATTACGCAGATTTTTTGTTAGATAATGAAGTTACGAAGGGTGTCAGCCGGTTTGTCCACCTGGGAAGCTACATCTGCGGTGGTCGGGGTGTAGGGGATAGAACCAAATCACGCACCTCTATGACCGCGCCGACAGACGCCAACTTGAGGCAGCCCTAGCGACAGAGAGGTATCTCTCTGAACCTCAAAGGTCACCAACATTAGACAACAGGGAGGGGGGGGCTGTATTATTTCGCAGTGGCGAAAATTAGCTGCTAGGAGTGGAAAACGTGAATCGTCTTGACGTATTCCACTACCGATATCTGCGTTCAATCGCTCGTATCAGGGGGCGCCAACAGGAAAACAACGCCACGGTTAGAATGCGGGTGTTCGGCACTCATTGTCATACGAGTTCTTTTTTTCACGCCACACATTTGCACAGACTTACAAGATCAGGTCACATTTTGAGGATGCCAACTAGCCGTCTGCCACATCGAGCACCCTGTGTCGACGCTCCGGTCCACTGGCGTAAGGTGTGAGGTGGACAGATAATGACCTGGCGTAGGGAAATGAAATCGTTCACCAAGGGGTTGACCACTGTAAATCGAGTTGGTCTTCCGGGCTGGGACCCTGGCGACTCAAATAATCCGTGGCTGGATACTCTAGGTGAGATGGTGGCTAATCGGGCTCGGAGGTGTGACTGTTGTCGCTGTTTGGCCTAGTTGTCTGTGGATTGAATGTATTTAATGACGCAGGGCAGTGGAGACCGTGGGGAAGCTGTTTTGCTGGTGAAATCTCACTTCCGCGTGTGGCTCGATTGTTTGTTTGCACGGTGTAGGCACCTTGATGTTGACGACGTTACTTTTATTACTTGAGTCCTTTCCGTTTCGTATCGTTTTACTTCTTTCTTTCTGTATAGGGTTTGCTTTTTACTTCATGGTTGTGTGCATTTAGGCATCAGTGGGAAACACTGGTATGTTACTGTCTATGATGACAATGATGAGGCAATAACAGCAAAATGCAGTTCTTCGTATGAAAAAGTATTTCATCTTGGGTGAAAGCAAGTGCAATTAGTCACGAGTGGCATAATATAAGTCATGTTTGACTTCGAATCTATGTTCTTACAGTCAGGTTTGTCCTATGTCTAATACTACTTCTCATAAATTGTCTAGGCCAGCGATGCGAGTCGCGTTTTTAGTCGTTGAAAGGTTTAATAGTTCTCACATTCACTTTTGTTCATGGTACAGTGCTCCAACATCGTTTGGGGGTGAACAGAGACAAGGTTAAATCAGATTCGATTCGTAGTCCTAGTAACATGCTGATTACGATTCAAAACATTCCAAAGAGACTGAAACAAAAAGCACCGGAATGCAAGCAAACATTCAAACAGTTGCTAATCCTTCGGATTAGCAAAATGAGCAGTTTCCGTTTGAGATGAAAACTATAGTATATTTTTATCACCGAATGCATTCTCAAATGAAAATGTGAATTTCGGACCGTTTAATATGCTGGAAGCTGTTCGCTGGCCACTTTTATCCGTGAATATTTATACGTAAACGCAAGTTACCTTACCTTGATTGTGACTCAGTGATCAACTACCATTAAAGAGAGACCTCATAACTGACTTCCGAATCTAACGTCATTGGGCCGAATTCGCGCTGATTCGAAGGGGCTGCGATGAGGTTTGAGAAACTCTACAGTATTCTATTTACATCTGTCTCGGTATGCAATACAGCCGCTTGCGTTTAAAATGCACGCACAACTAGCGTCTTTTAGGGCCTTACGGTGGTCACATCAACTCTGATGATACCGAGGCGAAACCGTGTATTTTTAATTAGATTATCGTCTCAAAAGATGGCAGTCAAAAATCAGTCAATTGTGTTCGAAAGGCCGTACACTAAACACCACATGAGCTGAAGCCGCTGATCACAGCAGCCACGTGAAAGAGAGCACCAAGCTGCGCGCTTTTCAGCGGGTGTCTCAAACCTGCATTCAATCCTTATGACAACTTCATTGGTAGCAGGAGTAGATAGTCGACCGATACTCTCCGCAACCGTCCATCCTATTAATACCGAAAATCAATTGCATTCACAATTTCGCAACTCAGTGTTTTGATCTACTCGAAGCGGACTGGTGGCTTGCTACACCAATTGCATCCCATAAATGACCAGCGGAATGACAAACCAGTAGACCCCTAGTAGCCCCAGCTGTGGATGATCGATCCTGAACAGCACAGGAGCCTCATGAGATGGACAATCATTCAATCCTGTGTTAAACTGAAGTCCAAAGTGGCATTTGTTAGCAGAGTTGAGCGCGAAAAAGTACATTTTTGTTGGTATGCAACAGCTTGGTCTTGTTGTTGGTGCCACAGTTCTGCTCCGTTAAACAGCGCTACTGGGCTAGATGGTGTTAGTAAAGGAATGGATATCACTTAACTTGCATTGCCCGGGTTTCAGCCTCACATTGTCCAAATGTCAGAAATGAGTACTAGACTGCAAATGGCAGGTTGAACTAAATGCGTACACTACAAACCAAGCGTATCGTCGTTTCCCTAGTAGTAATGAACCTTGTCGTTACGATTTTCTACCACCATTTGTAAAGCCTGTATTGGGTCGGCGCTTCCGTTCGCAAACTGATATTAGAGATAGTCAAGAAGAAGTATGCACATAGAACTTCACAAATAAGTGACGTACATCTTAACGTACTTGAAATATGGATATCGGAACCTTGACCAATCAGCGTTCTCCAGGAACTGGTGCGACTGAGCACGTGATACCTGAAAGTCTTGTTTGTATAGCTTCGCAGCGAAATGTGGTCCAAATCTACGACTGCAACAGGAGTAGCTGCACAGGTGACTGATCGAAAACACAATCAAACGGCGTTATCAATAACACAGCTTAGAGTTAATATTTACAGGAGATTTCGAGAAGTACCCCTTTTTTCTTGTGTCCAAAAATTTCCAAGATGGAAATTTTTAAGATAGAAATCTGCTTTCTACCGATGTCACTTGTCTGAGGACCGACGATGTCTTACTCCGACACCAATCTGCTCTAGCAACGCTGCTTTAACAAAAAAATTCCAATTTCATAGAAGCTATCCGACCAGACATACCGGTGGGTTACTGAATGAGTGTCTCTGAACTGCTGCGTTGTTAAGCGACTGCACAGACTTATTGAGAGCTACTCAGCTAACCACAGACGCGGCACGAATTTGTCACCTGGTGCACCGTGCATGTGACAGCAGTCCGCAGATCAATTAGTCGAGCTGAATGTTCACAGTGCGTTGGGGCAACATAAAAGCTTCTAGGCCCCATCCAAGCCTTGACGTTAGAGCGACGGAAAATTTTGCCCCCGTATTTCAAAGGGACTCATTTCCGATGGGTAAACCGGCCGCTTTGCACAAGTATTACTGATCTGCATAGTACAACCGTGACATTCATCGCAAATAGGTGTCATAAACGAGTGTGCCCTAGTTCAGTGCTAGTAAACAGGTGGTGCCATTACAGTATGTTAAGTATTAGATTGCTGTTGAACTCCACATGGAATCGACGTGGGGGAGTACAAAACTGCTCCACCAAAACATCAACTAATGGATGTCCATAAGTACAAATTCGTCGATAAACTTTGTGATCGAAAAGGATGCTTGCAACACCAGTAAAGACTACCAGATATACACAGAGTGGACCATCACTGTGATGTATAACGTTCATTGGTTCGATCTGGGCCCACTCTTTAAATAACTAACATAAAGACCAGTCTTTTCTCTAGAGGTTTCTTCTCTTTACCAGCTTCTTCACTTGTAATCCATATAACCCTTACCACAATACTGTGATATCCGAATATAGGAAGGACGATTCCGTCCGTTTATGGGTTTTCAGGTAAAGTGTGATTAACCGTGGACATGAGATTACTATCAACAGATGGATTTATGTGCGATTTCACTTCGAACTGTCCGTCTAAAGGCGTTGATGGAACACATTTTTAACACATTTTGAAAAGCACACCTCTGTGGTCAAGACTATCTGAGGGAAATGGTTGCATGCAAGAATAAGAGCGACTGACTCCAATAAGTATAGTCAATCATGTTCCAATTGAAACAGACCCCTATCGGCTAAGTGCATACATTCATTCCGAAGGCACTGCCCACTTGGCCGATGAAGGATCATCAGATTCCGGCCATCAGCATACTGAATGTGTATGTGAAATTCGGTCAAGGTATATAGAATGAGTAATTTTTTCGAGAAACTGAACCTTGATTCAAGTTGAAGACAGATATGTTGAATGATCTCTACTTCGAATGATTTTGGTTAAAAGTTCATTTCAGTTCCCCTCGATCGAAACATGAAAAATGAGAGTCTGGTGGCGAAAAATTCGAATTCGGTTAAGCGTCTGCCACAAATGTTCGGTTCACAGAACTCTCGAACCGTTGACCTAGAGTCTGGTTGGCTGCTTCTTTTTNTGGCGAAAAATTCGAATTCGGTTAAGCGTCTGCCACAAATGTTCGGTTCACAGAACTCTCGAACCGTTGACCTAGAGTCTGGTTGGCTGCTTCCTTTTGCTGTGGAACTCGCCCCAAACGTGATTGCGTGGTCCTTGTCCTTTGGCTGACTGCGCCATTTCTTCGTTTTTAGAATTCGATCTGATTGATCATCCATTGTCCCGCTTTGACCAGTGGTCTAACGGTTATGTACAGGTTAGAGAATATCGCGCTGTCATAGACCAAACCAAAACTGTGGAAACGATGTTGACGATACATTTGTAATCCTTAAACGCTCAATGATAGGAACACACAGACTACTCGGCAACGTTTTCCACGATACTACATTCACCATGGAGAATGGAAATTGGCAGCCAGCTGCCGTTCTTTGATGCACTAATCAGCAGAAAACCTTAGGGAACACTGGAGACTTCAGTTTCCCGGAAATAAACACATGGACCAACTCAGTTCTCACGGCAATCACCCAGTCTGCCATAAAAGGTGTTGCACTCGAATTCCGCTCAAAAGAACTTAAACACACTGCAGAACAACACACCTCCAAAGAACGAAGGAAAGTTACTCACACCGAGTTCTTATTCGCAACGGATACTCACGAAATCTCATCAGACGGAGGTGGTTGCGGAAGCAGAGAGATTCAACCTCTATGGAATCAACAACGAAACGAGCTGTACTGCCATACATCAAGACCGTATCAGAATTGACTAAAATACTTCTGAAACTACATGGCATCACCCTGGTGCACAAGCTAATGGCAACATCACGAAGAGCACTATCAAAACCAAAAGAACCACTCATACTCGCCGATAGCAGAAACGTTATATACAAAATCGTATGCAAAGACTGCGAACAACATTACATCAGACGAACAGGACGGTAATTACCAACAGGAATTCATAAACACGAATGGCCACTAAGAGACATGACCAATTTTCTTTGAGATCCATCTACGAGGATCAAACCGGACACACTTTCAACCCGAGTACCGCAGAAGTCCTTAATCAAGCAAACGTCAGCTATGCAAAAGAGTTTCTCGAAGCTTGGTACCCATCAGCTGGGCCAATAAATAAACACATCGAGCTGGGAAACATTTAAGATCCGATGTGAACCAAGGACTTGAGTAGCTGTAAACGCCGCTGAGCCGAACTGCCGGCAAAACACGAACGGATCGAACCAGTGGTCAAAACGGGACAATGGATGATGAATAAGATCGAATTCTAAAAACAAAGAAATGACCCAGTCAGCCAAAGGGCAAGGACCACGCAATCACGTTTGGGGCGAAAGTGCCACAGCAAAAAGAAGCAGCCAACCAGACTCTAGGTCAACGGTTCGAGAAGTCTAGGAAGTAACCAAACGGGCCTCAGGTCGAAGCTCAAATGCCACAAGTGGTCAATGACAATTCAGACTGAAAGCGGAAACGGCAAGAATTGAAGCCAGAAGTTAAACTTACTCTGATACATAGGTACAGGCATCCACCATACTTTACAAAATCTTACGCTCAAACCTATAGGTTGCAACACTTACGCACTGATGGAGTCACCTAGTTTGGTGCTGAAACGCTTGCAACCAAAATGCCGGGCTCGGTGAATACTCCATCACCTAAACTCTCAACCCGTTAAGAAAAACACCACCATTGTGTTTACTTTTGTTTGTTTGTGCGCAATATTCATTGCAATTTGCTATCAGAATAACGCGTTCTGACGCGTGGCCGTTATCCGATGTCATACTTTCGGTGAGTTTGAAGACTTTCATCTGCAACCTTTGTCAACGCGTTGGACGATGGACAGAGATATTCGTGAACCCAGCACATCCCGATTCCAAAAAGTGTCATTCTTCTTCACACTGCCCGGGATGTTCATTCGATTAGGTAGCGAATTGTGTAAACGTCTTTTACCGATGTCTTATTTGTCTGAAACAGTGTTGACTCGTGCAGTTATTGATTTCCAGCATTTAAAAAGAAAATGCTAATACCTTACGTCTCTTATGAACAGGCTTTCTGACAGGTGATTGAGTGAGCACCTCTGAATTGCCACGTTATTAAACAATTGAACAGATTAAATGAGGGTAATTAAGACAGCCACAAAAGGGCCGGCTAGCTGACTGAACATGTGTAACAGCACATAAAAATCAATAAATCGAACCGAAAGTCAACAGAAGGTATGTTCACCATTTAACCCTAAGTGTGTGTTGAAATGGCACGAAGAGTTCTCTTGTGGGTAGGTAATCAGACCGATCGGGCTTAACGGCTATCATTGAATTCTGTGTACGTGAATCAATCAGTGGCACCAAATATCTTACTGCGAAAGTTTGACTTCAAATGATACACTGTCCTGAGAAATAACCGAGAAACAAAAAGAATGAGTTGAACAGTTCGTAGGGACCAATTTTGTTGCGAAGCGTAATTCAGCCGCTGTTTATCGGTTTACAGGCCGTTCGGAATAGCCGAGAATAACGTTACCCTTGGAAGTGGTATGAGATAAACGAACATTTGCGCAATCGTAACGAAGTCTCAAATTTTTCGGGACAGCCATGCTTCCAACAAGATTGGGCGCAACTATAAGAGAGACTGTTGATGACTATCACTAACCACACAGACAAAAAGGGCAATAAACGATATCGTGAGAGTAAGATTCCATGAAAAGTGAACGATACAAGCTTTTAAAGGAATAAAACAGTTGTGATAACTGAGGTGCATGAAAAAAGACAAAACCATAATGTCACTGCCAACAGCTCGAAACCTCTCGGTAGCTTGGCTGACGTAAATACACCTGTCTGAACGATAAATGTTATTTTGTTTTGTTCAGATGTTAACGTTTCAGTTCAAGAACAGATGACTAAATGGCAAACGCCTAAACAATCACTAAGACGGCATTGTCAATATGGCGTCTAATCAGCAAAACGTAATGAAAAAGGTGACCACACAAAGTCGAAATGGTGTCAGTAATACGGAGTATAGGAAGCATAGTTTCCGTATCAATCATGTGACGTTGCTGCTAAACGAGCAAGTTAATTCGGATGCAGCTAACCGAATGCAACAATTGTCCTTTCAGACAAGGTTGGCGTCAACCACATGTGGTCATGAAGGCGAAGGTACAATCGTGTGATGATTGTGACATTATTGCTGGTGTGAAGCAGAGTTGTGTCCTAGCCCCAACCCTGTTTAATTTCTTTATGACTACCATGCTAACTGTTGCTTTTCAGGACTCAGCGGAGGACAAGGTTGAGTTTGAGTACCGGACGGGTGGGCACCTACTGAATATTAAACGTTTCGGAGTTCCAACCCGGTCACATACCTCAACGATTTATATGCTTCTGTGCGCAGATGACAGCGCGCTGCTTCCTCACAGCGAAGACGGACTACAGCAACAGGCCACGGCTTTCGCGACCGCGGCATCCAAGTTCGGACTGGAAACCCACATAGGTAAGACGTTTTCTCTCTTTCAGCCTTATCCGCGTGGAGGTGTTGTTCCTGCATCAATGGAGCGGTTGTCGACAGTTACGTAGATTTCTGCTACCTCCGTAGCAAGTTGTCCAAAGATCTGTCCGCGGACCGCGAGTTGCGTGCTTGTATGGAAAAAGCTAGTGCTGCTTTCGGACATATTGAAAGACATGTCCCGAAGAACCACAGCCTGAAGACGGCCACCAAGTTGTCTACCGCTCCATGGTGCTGTCGATACTGCTGCGGAAAGTGAGTCGTTTCAATTTGCAGCGTCTAAGACGCATCTTGGATATTCGGTGGTTGGGCGTGGTTCTCAACACTAAGGTACTACAGCAAGCAGACATGGACAGAATGAAAGCCATACTGATGCTGATCCAGCTTCGTTGGCTAGGTCACGTCTGACGGATGGTCGATGGCAGATGCTGTACGGACCAGTGGAAACAGGTAAGCGAAATCCTGGTGGTCAAAAGCGGAGATATCAGAATGTTATCCAGTTAAGTCTTACGCGTTGTAAAATTGATTTCAGGTGTTGAGAAGACTTAGCGCTCAACCGGACGGCCAGGAGAAATAGGGTTTGGACGGGCGTTCGCAACTTCAGAGAGTAGCTATTGCGCGGTCGTGAACTGAAGCGTGCAATACGCAAGGAGACCATCGGTGTCATAACTACATGGCATTGCGATGTGTGCGGTCGCGAACATGCTGACCGTTCGGCATTAGTCGGTCATCAACGTGCTCATAGTACACCGTAGGCTAATAGAAAACGAGTACGTTAGGCCGAAGTAAGTTATATCAGTTATATCCGTTTTTTGTTCACATTAATCAACGACTTCCGTCGTTTTGGAACTCATCCCTTACTCTTTCGAGAAACCTAGATATCCGTAGCCTTCTACCTGTCCTTTTCTTTAGCTTTGTTGATGTATTGCATGGTGAATGTTTTGTCTGCTTTCTTCCAGTCAAACTGTGAATCTTGTTTATCCCCATATTCTCAATAGAGCACACTAACATTTACTCGTTTATTGAACCACTTCTTGCATTATGTTATCGATATTTGACTTCCCATCTTAGATCTTACCATTGCAGTCTCTCTACGTTTATGCATCGAAAGACAGAGGTTTCAATTTCGAGCTGGCCCATCAACTGGCTAACCAGCATTGGCCCGCTGGACACGAAGGCCTCATTCACACACCTGCTGGCCTTAATTCTTCGAGTTTACACTGGATACGTGGTGTGTGAGTTGAACCACAAGTGGTTCAGCGCAAGCCACTTGCGGTGACGGTTATGCGCACGAGCCCCTTGGCTTCGGTCACTGTGACAGACAAATCCGAACCAGACGCCGCCAACCGTGTATCCTGACCTTTTCTACCATTTTGGCGTGGTAGTCAGGTTTGTGTGCTATTTTGATCCAGCGGGCTATGCTGACTGCAACATCCACCCTTGCAGGTTCAACCATGCCAGAGTGGCCAAACGGGAGAAGCCAAACAAAATGCAGTTGGGCTAGACTTGATGTTTGCTCTCTCCTGGCCTCGTTTTGTGTCTATGATTTGTTTGTTCGCCCACCATCAAAGCACTGATGCGGTCAGCGACCGGAGAACAGACAGCATGTATCCGAGCACCGTCTATCGGGTTACCTGCCAGGCCAGAAGATGTACTGAGTGCCTGCTTCTCGGAGCTCACCTTGGTCTGAAGACAGTGTCTCACTCAAGGCTACTACGTCGATCCACATGGGCTCAGTTCTATAGCGATCAGGGCGGTTCGCCGTTCCGGCAGTGCTGTAATGCAGCATCGACGTAGCAGCATGCGCACATTCCATGTTTTAAAGGAAAACGCTTTGCGCCCCCGGGAATGTCTCACTTTGTCCGTCGTGTCACTGAGACGCAAGTGAGCATCATCCGCTCTAGGATTTGTGCTGGCGAGGTCACTCGGAGAGGATAACGGGAAAGCTTGGCAGTAGCATATTTTTGCCTATTCATCCTGCAACAAATAGCAGATAGGGTGATCCGGTCTATCCATGCAGTATGGTGGTTGTTCTATCATCNTCGATCGCAGTGTCAGCGAATAGTGCTCGGTGTGGAAGACGACTAACTGGCATTCTTAATACATGACCTAACCATTTAAGCCTGTGTAAACGTAGAGATTGGACAAGAGAACTCGTCTGACAATCACTACCAAAGACCCGCTTCCTAATCTCCTCGTTACTTACACGGTTGTTCTATAGTTTACTTGTATAGATTACGTGGACTTTGGATACAGCCAGTAATCCCAGACCCACACAGGAGACCGATTAGGGACCTCAACCAAAGCCTTTGGCTCAAAAGCCTGTACCGCAAGACACATGAACACATACAGCCGCAATAATAACGATCACCACCAAACACCAATTTGCAACAACTGCGCATAGGCTCGAGAGCCACACATCCCATACAGTTAGCACATATAAGACCAATACTAGTGTAGAGACAAATAAGTCATATGAACAAAAACAGAACAAACATCAAGCCCAGCCAAACCACAACACACCGGCGTTAACCAGCGCAACTGCTTTTCAGGACGGAGACATACGCACACAGATGATTACACTTTCACCCAGTCATGTCAATTCGAACACATTCCGAAAAAAACCGACAGTTAACCAAAACACCAGATTATACGGCACTTTTTCGCTCGCAAACATTCCAGTGCAGATAGGTGAGCTTCATTAGTAGGGCAAATTGTCGTCAAACGTGATACTGACTGAATGCAACACCTTAAAAATCTATGTAGCTCAATCGCGTTACCATCAATTTTACTGTCTCCAGTGAACCTCATCCATGAACCAATATTACAGCGTCGGCAGCAAATCTTATAGGCAGCCTATCCTTTTTTAACATAACCCACAGTAACCGACCCCAAAAACGCTCAACTGTCTTGTCGACGTCTGACGAATGGTTTGAGATTTCCGCACAGCTGAACAACACATGAGCGTTGGTTAAAGTTGAGCGTTCAGCGAAACGTTTACCAATACTGCAAATGAAAGAAAAATATGTTGACAGCGATTACAACTAAAAACACATAAACGCGTTCTAGATAGCTACGTGTTTCGTATCTTACCGTTTGTGCCATTCGGAATTTTGGTAGACAACGACGGATCAACAGTTGGTGCTGATTCAGCTAATGGAGAAAACGAAACTGAAACAACCGCTCTATCGTGGCCGTGGTCAGTCGTAGGCTGCGAAGTTTTTGAGGCCGCCTGTCCAGATGAGTCCACTGTACGCCGAGTGACAGTGTCTGTTGAACTGTCAAACGGTGAACTAGAGGGTGCGGAATGGTTGAGGTCGTCCTGACGACACGTGAAACGACGTTTGAAACGTCTGGTCTGTAAGAAATGTCAGCACCCGAAGAAAAAGTTAGGAATTCGGTGATAACAGCCAAACCAATGGAACAATGCAACATGGACAGGGTGCTCAGGAGACAGAGTATACTTGAGATCGATGTATATTCTCAAATTCCACTCAATGTAACAATTAATAGTCAACTGACAAAAAACAGCATGAGCCAGAATGGGATGAAAATAATCGGATAGTGAAAACAACACGACTGGCTGCGCATTCAAAATATGAACATTCCAAGCTATTAGTCAACAAGTAAGTTAACGAGAGTATTAAAAGCGAAGCATTATTTGAAGCAGGACGCAAAACATAAATTCATAAACAGAATATCCTACTAAAATTTGTAATTTATTGAATTCTCCGTTCATAAAACGGTAGTCATGTGCGGCGAGGAGTCAGAAAAATGCAGACGGGCTTCAGACTACCGACCTCGGCAAGGCACTTCGGAGCCTAACCACACTATCATACGGTAGTCTATGGTTTGGTCACAATGGATTGTTTGCTGACATTAATTTCGATGCAATGAGTAACGGCTGATTGAGGATAACACAACACAAACTTTGAGGACTAAATGGGGATGAATAAAGAAATATCTGAGTTGCACATGGTGTCTAACATATCGAGTACTACTAAGCCAGAAGGCCAGCAAACAAGAAAGAACACGCAGCCGTCAAGCATCAACACAGCCATCCTCCACAGAACTTTGACTGCGTAGCAGGTGTTGTCTAGGTGTACAGGAGTTTCGCAACTAGCCATATGGCTGCCTCAAACGCTATTCAAGATAGAAGCCAATGGTGTGTTTGAGTCAAAACCGCCGCTGAACCGCTAAAAACATACAAGGTCTTCCTGCTTCTCAAAAAGATTTTCTATGAAATTTCTATACTCCACGACAATCTGAGTAGCACTATCGCCAAGATCTTACCAAAGGTTAAATAACCACACACTACTCCTGGCGCAACGGAAACAAGCCAAAAGTGTTGGCTTGACGGAACAATGAAACAAGTAAATATGAGCGTTTTTCATATGGTATACGCAGTGAATCCAAGCTGCGCTGGGTAAATGAACCACATGACAAAACAGCATGCGAAAAACAATCCAAAGAATGAACGGCCGACTAATCAAATGATAAATCGATATCTGCTGTATTTCGACGATCGGAATGCAGGACAGGAGTCAACATATGGAACTAACAGCAGTCCCGCTGTCTACCGATTCATGTTATGCACTTCGGGTGATTCCAAGGCCGCCAGAACCGGTCAGCTCAGAAAGACGGCCGTAGCCGC
Source organism: Paragonimus westermani (assembly GCA_008508345.1). Classification (NCBI taxonomy): domain Eukaryota; kingdom Metazoa; phylum Platyhelminthes; class Trematoda; order Plagiorchiida; family Troglotrematidae; genus Paragonimus; species Paragonimus westermani. The sequence continues at coordinate 9,463 of QNGE01003383.1, read as the reverse complement.
ATTAACAGACTGGGTACCTAGTAAAGGCAGACTCCGTAAGATCCGCTAAGCAGGCAAAATTAAGACCAGCCCTCGAAGCAAAACGTTAAGAAATATTTTCACTGTCTGCTTATCCTCCAGTTGACAGTAGTGATTTCGGCGTCACGGGCACCTCTTATTAGTATCTAGCTACCATCTTTCGGTTCACACAAGAATCTCATACAGTCATTCCGGACTTCATCATCACAGACGGCAATACATCTGCGTGAACCACCGATGCATAACCGCCACACAACCATGGAGTAAAAAGTAAACCCTGTATAGAAACAGAGGAGGGAAAAGAAACGAAGGTGAAAGGACTTAACCACGAAAAGTAACGTCGTCAACATCAAGCTGCGTACATCTTGCAAACAAACAACCGAGCCACACGCGGAAGTGAGATTTCACAAACAAAACAGCTTCCAAACGGCCTACACTACCCCGCGTCATTAAATATATTCAATCCACAGACAACTCGGCCAAACACCGACAACAGTCACACCACCGAGCTCGATTAGCCACCATCTCACCTAGAGTATCCAGCCACGGATTATTTGAGTCGCCAGGGCCCCAGCCCAGAAGACCAACTTGATGTATAGTGGCCACCCCTTTCGTGAATGGCACACTTATCTATAATAAATTTAGAAGGTTAGCGCGGTGGGCGGAACACTTTGAGGGGCAATTTGCTGGCCTCCTACTGCTACTCTGTAGCCGCCACAAACTTGTACTGTAGCATCCTGGTCGGTAGATTTGGGACCATCCACTGAGACTGAGGTACGCAATCGCATTTCGGCTCCCAAACGCAATTGGGTTGCTTACCCAGATGACCTCGTGTCGACACTTTTCAATGAAGCAGAGGGAGATATCAGTAGAAGTCTTGATGTAGTTGTCTGCGTTTGTGTGGACGACGGAGACTGGTGAGAAAGAAAGATAAGAACGAACGCAAGGATCACTAACAACACCTTGGTCAGGAAGGGAACGCAACAACACCGCAATATGGTACGAAAACCGGAGCGCAGGTACTGGAACCCAACCCTCGCAATTCAGGACCTCCAACAAGTAAGGAAAACGGTGGCCTTCAAATGATCCGTTGGAGAAGACGTGAGAGATCATAGCACCAACACCAAAGTTGGAGGCATCTGCTACCACAACGACAGGGAGAGAAGTGGGTCAACTAAGGGTCGGATTACAGCATGGCCTTGATCTTTTCAAAGGCTTGTGTGCACTCCGGAGACCGGTGCCACTGTGCGTCCTTTCTGAGGAGGTAGTTACGTGGCGCTCAGACACTGCACAACAAGGGCAAGGAGGGGGCTGTAATGACTGACTAGACTCAGGAGCCAGCAAGGCGATGAAACATCATTCGGATGAGGTATCTGTTGCACGGCACGAACACTTACAAGGTGTGGACAGCGGATGGTTGTATCGAAAGCGAAACCGAGGTGTTTGATGGACAAAATGAAGAGTTGGCACTTGTCTGATTGAAGCCGAAACCCGTAATCTTGCATGCGTCGGAGAACAGCCACGTGTGCGTCCAAAAATAATGAAGTCGTCCAACTACACAACCGCATCGAATAGTCCGGACGGCATGGCATCCATAATCTGTTGGAAAGTGGCTGGGGCGGTCTTGACACCGAATGGCAATCTGGTTTGCTGCTACAGGTCACAACGTGTATTGATTGTTAGCAGTTCACGGGATTGTGGAGCGACTTCGACCATCAGGTATGCATCGGTCAGGTTGGGCTTGACGAAGCACATTCCACCATTAAGGGTCATGAACAAGTCTTCAGGGACAGGCAGCAGATGACAATTGCCTTTCAAAGCAGCACTGAGCTTGACATAGAAATCAGCGCAGACGTGAATTGATCCGTTGGCCCTCTTCACGACAACGATGGGAGCTGACTAGGACGAATTTGTTACAGGTGTTAGAACTTCCAAATCCTGGATGCGTTTTAGTTTCTGATAGAAGTGAGTCGCGGCAGAATATGATACGAGACATTTAAAGCGGGAGACACGTTGCATGTTTGAGAAGCAGAACCGCTTGGGTGCTAGTGCAGCAGCCAAGACTTTCGTCGAACACCGACCTGGAGCATTGAATAAGTTCATACACCACGCGCGGTGATTTCGTTGCGGGAGATTGCACTCGACTGAAGATATCCGTGATTGGTAGCCCTACCAGGGTAAGCTGTTTCAGTCAGTCGAGACCAATTAGACTGGGATGTTCTTGGGACCGACATGACTATGCAATGGGCCAGTTAATTACACTGTACCACCATATGCACTGATGGCGGCATGGGAAGTCCGTTCAAGTGACAGGAGTTCAACTGAATTTCATAGTCGACTAGAGATGATCGTGGCGTCGGACGAAGTGTCGATCTGGAAGCCAGCTAGGTGTCCGTTGACCAGCACAAAAACGAACTCCTTCCGTGAGGTAACACCGACTTTGAGGTAGACAGAAAAGCTGCTGGAGGAAGGAGTGGATGCCTATTGGAAGTGCGTTGACTACACGGCGTACGTAATTGGCGATAGACGTCCACGTAGAAAACACTTTTGCAACGCTGAGAGAGGTGTTGCATGGAGGAGTAGTAACGCGTGTAATGCCATGTGCTGCAGTGCCAACAAGGAACATGTTCGATTCGGTTGACCGATCAACAGGCTAAAAGTCGTTTGGACCCAAAGGTGTACCGATCAAGTATGGGAACATACAGTCAACGATTTACTCCCATAATNCTGACCTTTGCGCTCAGAAAAAGTTCGTGAGGACACTTAACCTCCCCTGGCCCATAATCGGTCAGGCCCATGATTTGGAAGTGATCACGTAACTGATAACAAACACGTCGTCCTTAACCTATATTGACCGTTTTTCTGACTCACACTAGTCACTGTTTTTCATATTTATTGCGTTGTTATTAGCCTGATGATCAAACACAGAAAATAAGTCTTGTTCGCTACTCTGTCGTTCTCACAACATTGTCAAAGTTAAAACACTGGGTTCTCTTTTACAAATTTACCAGTGCAGAAAGAAGAGGTGTTACGATAAGATAACATCTCCTTTGTCAATGACATAATAGTTTATGTGAATGTATACGTATCCATACCCAGTCTATCTCTAATTGTCTGTCGTGTGTAACCTGCATGTTTTACGTTTGCGACTGAGAAGAGTGGATCAGTTGGTACCATGTCGCAACATGACTTCTTTATGCAATGAAGAAGCACTGTCAAATTGTTAATAACTAAGAATGGAGACTTGACTGACAGTCATACCTGGGGAGGGAACCAGACTATATTGCACTCGCTTGAATCTAATGAAACGGAGAAAATACACGATGGTGCAAATCGACATGAATTTTTGATGGGATGGAAATTAGTTATTCAACAACAAGTAAAGTAAACACGAGGTGAGACATTTTTTTGAATCCTAAAGAGAATAACGGTGTACCTTGTTCAAAGAAAAAAAGGTGCAAATAAGAACTTATGCCTAAACGAAAAAACAGCAAGCTCCTGACACATTACAAATGAACCCTCTAGCCGAAAATCTGAGAGAATGACTTGCATAAGGCTGATCACAAGCCTCCCTCGTTAACTGGCATTTCATCACAGACAATTCGGTCCAATAGCGGTAACATACATTTCAAGGAACCCAATCACCCGCAATCTCCAATCGAAAGCCACGTGAAATTAAGGCACATGCAACACAAAACGATTTAACATGCTAAGCTATGTACCGGTAACCATTTCTAGTTTGCATTCAAACTGCCACTTACTTGCCAGATGATTCAAGTCAACTGGCTATGAAACTTGGAGAAGCACACGGCGTGCTGGACATCGGAAAATGCGTCGGAGTTAAGCGATTCTTTCTAAAAGAAACAACTTAAGTAGATAGCGTGAAAAGACCAGAGGAGGTCATTGATAATTGCTACAAGTCATGAACTCGATTGCTTCCGTGGCCTTTCTTATGCAATCCGTCATAGCAGTATGGGTCTCTTGCAGATGCGGCTGCTGTAAAACAATTATACCAGGTTCAGACCGCCGCTACACTACGTCTCTCCCAAGACCTATGCCCCTCACACCTGACCACTACTGAATGCGTGTCACAACCACCAGATCACAACTGTCACGACTTGTTGCCACAGCTTCAAAGGATTCGTTTATGCTGAAGGCGTGCATGCCGAGCTTACAGAGAGCTTTGTGGTGTGCAAGCCTTAATAATCCCCAGGGTTCACAAACATCCCACACGACTAGTTCAACACAAGAGGCAACCTATCGAGGGTGCGTCCACTTTGAAACCACTCTCGCACTCTCCGCCATATGCACACATCGCTGTCAAGCGGGCTGTTTGATTCCCTCCTTACATTTGCACAGACTAAGATGGTTAGGTCACAGTTTGAGGGTGCCAACTAGCCGTCTGCCACATCGAGCACCCTGTGTCGACGCTCCGGTCCACCTGGCGTAGAGAAATGAATTCGATCACCAAGGGGTTGACCACTGTAAATCGAGTTGGTCTTCCGGGCTGGGACCCTGGCGACTCAAATAATCCGTGGCTGGATACTCTAGGTGAGATGGTGGCTAATCGGGCTCGGAGGTGTGACTGTTGTCGCTGTTTGGCCTAGTTGTCTGTGGATTGAATGTATTTAATGACGCAGGGCAGTGGAGACCGTGGGGAAGCTGTTTTGCTGGTGAAATCTCACTTCCGCGTGTGGCTCGATTGTTTGTTTGCACGGTGTAGGCATCTTTGTGTTGAACGTTTAAACATAGAATTAGCTTTTACTTTTTAGTGGTTAGGTCCCGTCCCATCCCCTCCCTTTCTCTCCTCTCCTCTCTTCCTATACAGGGTTATTTTCCCTTTTGTGGCCGTGTGGCGGTTAGGAATCAGTGTGAACCACTGATGTACTGCTGTCTATGATGATGAGATGAATAACAACGGGGTTTTCAGCTCCAAGGACAAGTCAATTCATGCCCAGGCAAGTAAAAACAGTACCTGTTTCATTAATGAACCCTTAGATTAAGTTGTCGTTTGCAAACATCTCACAGTTTAACAATTAGGACGGAAGTCGCGACCACTATATAAACACGAAATATTTTCTGTTTAAGCGGATATTCCTCTCCCAACTACCTGCATCTTAATTACTTAGTATTCGCTGCCTACGGACCAAAGCTTGCGGAGAATTTCAAGTGTTTCAGTCGCGAAGCCGTTATCAGTAAACGTTCCACTGTAAATATTGAGCAAACGCTGGTAATATTCAGTAAATAGCACCAAGCAAGGATGCTCTCGCAGCCTCTAATATGGGGCTCCAAACAGAAGAGTGATAGATTGCATAGAAATCCGGGCAAGAACATGACATTTGGAGAGAAATTTTTGGTGCTCACACCCGAGATTACGACTACGAATATGCATAGCTTTAGCTAACGTCACCAGACAGAGAGTACCGACGAGTTCCACTGGCAGATTCGTTACGACATAAACCGACCGCAATGGTATGTGGAGAGCAGTTACGTAACCGAACCAGTTATATGAAGTGAATAGATTGACGATTTTGCTAAGTTTGTCTGAAAACTACGCAAAAAACTGTGTGGAACGCACCAGTTGACAGAGAGAAATAGACGGATAGCAAGCCATCCACGTAACCCACAGATTGGTCTCCACCTACTCTGCAGACTTGATTGGACAGACAATCCGTCAGAGTATTATCAAAACATAGGCCGCTGAAATCTAGAGGTACTCTAACTGATAGACAACAAGCCAAATTTCCATCCTTCTCTCCCAGCACCGTACGGCGACAAGCCCACGTCAAAACCATCAACCTGCATTGACAATCCGTGAAAAGTATCTATTATGATCTATGTGATGGTATGAAGTACAGCTGTGTTGAATACCTATTCCGAATACAACTTATCTTATGAAGACAACTACACACGGATTTATTCGCCCACTATTAGCAAGGGCGTTAGTTAATTAAGTTTATAGCAATTACACCATAAGGTGTTCGGTTACAGTTGACACGCAAAGTCATGTATAGGTTGGACACCACCAAGCTGCGCGAACCTAGAGAAGGATTACAGTGATCGGAGCCTAAACATGTAAATACTAATTGTATACCCTTGCTGCTACGCCATCGCGAGCTCCTGAAATTTAGTATTGCCGGTAATTGTAAACTAACGACGACAAAGAAGGTCGCAACTCACCAGATCACTTAGCGAAAATCGTGAGGTGTGCTGGGAAGGGCTTATGTGTCCAACAATGGAATTGTTTATATTGGAATGCGAATTTCTGAGTTTATTCCGTCGGCCAAACCTCCGGTTCAGGACGCATTCGTGCGAATCGGGAGAAGGTGCGGTTGATGAAGCATGAAAATCGGAGGTGTCCAGCGGCCTAGAGTACACCTTGCCCATACAGAATTTAAACGAAGTAATCTGGAACGATGAAGAGTACAAAACTGTTATTAAAGAACAAACAGCGCGCAGCATATACTTTAGCAAGGCTCCGTTATGAATAGTAGTTGGTAGGAAGCTACTGAGTGGGTATCAATCGTTCATACTTCCCAACTACAAATAGAATTGTGTGAGTACCCGAAAAGACGTGCATCACCAAAACTACAAACTATCTCAGTTGTCACACAACCAAAATGCAGCCTATTACCTAAAGTACACTTGGGGCGCATTTTACACTGAATCCATGCCAGTAGACAATCGAAGATAACAAGTTGGTGAGAGTCACGCAGTTTGTCTCTTAACACGCCCAAGTTGGTCAGAGTCACGCAGTTTGTCTCTTAACACGCCCAAAAAGAAATCCATACGACAAAGTTTCTAACACCTGCTCATCTCTTCATGCAAACAGTGAACCCTTCCTTCGATTGCCTGATATCAGATATGTGGGGATTACTTTGTGTGACAAGAAAACGATCACCTTATGTTACTGATATTTTTATCAAAGTATGTTATCTTTTTACGTCCGGTGCTTACCTTCAGTCGTCGTTCCTCATCACCTGATTAGTCTATTTATTAAGGCATGTGTGCTTTCCTACTGGATGTATTGTTTACCCGTCGTTTCCCCTAGTTTGTAGTCGAACCTCGTACTTCTGAAGATCCCTAAAACATCTATCCCGCCACAGTAACATTCCTCCTGAACCATTCGTTGATTTTATGGTTTCTCACCACTTCACAATGTCTACACACTTTCAAGTAAAAATCCTATTTGACAAAACCCACTCCCTATAATCAGATCTCTCTAGGTGTTCCTGATAGGAAAGGACATCATCAAAATAACCTAATCAGGTCATCGGTGACGGCTGACGAAATCGTTCATCAACCAAACACTAGCACGCAAAGTTTTCCAGTTGAACCAACCAGGATGGGGCGTGAAAATGGACATGAGTATCGTGCTAGCCCGATGAACCAATCAGAGTGCAACACCTATGGAACTGGCCATACTGGGCCACCTAATCACGAAGTGGCTTAAACCACTGGACATTGGTTCAATGTGTAGTTTGGTATATTTGGTGACTAACTCATAATATATATTTACATGCATTTCACTTATTTGTCGAACTGGTAATCGGCATAACAGCGTGTTTTCTACGCAGTCGTGTTGTTCCTAACTCCGCGCTAGTAGACTGGGTGAAGCCGTACAGCAAGGGTCCGAGTACAGCATCCAAGCCAGGATAGAAGGTTTTAACAAGAAAAAGGGCGCGTTACTTCAGCTTCTACACTTTTTATAAGACCCCATACAAACAGTTATTTGAATATCATCATCATACACAGCAATACATCAGTGGTTCTCACTGGTGCTTAACTGCCACACATTTGAATATACACGATCTCACTACTCTCTCTAATTTAGCCCGATTCCTACGCAGGCAAAACCTTCTTATTCTTGAATTTTCTCTATAGCTGATCTCAAATGCAACTGCATACCTTAACCTCCCCTCAAGTTTCATAGTTACACCTAGCAGTTTGAGAACGAAGCACACTTAGTTCACTGCCTTCGACTGGTGAATATACGAACATGTAAAAAAGACGAAAATTCACTTCAAGTTATGCATAGAACATTGACTTGGCTTGTCTTCAGAGTGAACAGGAAAGCAGTTAGCAAGGATAACCCAAAAATGAGCAACGCCTCTCAACGGTCGACTGTGATAGATAACGCATTTATCAAAAAGATCGGGAGACAGAGGGTATGAGAAAATGTGGCACAACTTTCATTACGTCTACTGTGTGCAACGATAACAGAATCAGAAGTTGTCAATGCGTTTCCGGGCTAGGCAACCTTTTCGCTGCCAAATGAGACATTACTGAGTCTCTGGATAACGTCCCACAAGAAAACCGTGTCCCCTGTTGACTAGCATGAAAAACTTCTGAAGCCGAGACTCGGAGTGCGGCTCCTCGATTCAACCTCGTTCCGACAATGACAGTACTGACCCACTACAAACTTCCCATTCTATACCTTTCCCAAAATCTTCCGTCCGCGACGAGCCTTCAAACGACAATTTTTCCTAAAACCAAGACAACACTGGCACCTTCGATGTTTTTACCCTCAGCAGGCTTCTCACAGTCTGGTGCTTGATGTGTGACGTGTGTTGCAGACGCGAAGCGATTACTCAAGCACCCGCGTTCTCCTGACCTCAATTTCAGAGCTTCTCTTTCAGAGGCCTCTGGCGAAACCGAAAATGGAACTGGTGGTCCAGTTGGTGTGGGAATTGCACTAAGTTCCAAAACAGAGCAACAGTTACCCGACTGGATCTTGGCGAATAGCCGTTTGTACATTATCAGACTCAACATAACAAGTCGGGTCTGGCAACGCAGACCACAAGGGCGTCGTGTATTCACTATATCGGTATACGTTCTAACGGACAGTTGTGCGAATGTTACCACAAACGCGTCCAAAGAATACCCTCAAGTACCATCTTCATCGCTTACTGTCATTGAGACGGGAACTCCAAACATGTGGCCAACTTCAAATCAAGTCACAGTCGATCAGCAGAGAACTGACATCATTAACATTCAATAGTTTGGTTCGTCAGCACAGAAAAAATTGTTGGAAATACTGCTTAGGAGATGATAGGCGTAAGCCAAAAATATTACAGGACCGAGTGCTGACTCCTCAAGAATAGCAGTAGAAAAGAAAACCGGAGATGAACGGTTTGGTCCAGTTTTCTCTGTTATTAAGACGAGAGCCTTTTTTTAAGAACCTCACCAACGATGCTACAAGCATCTAGGTTATGCCTGAGGTGTCATTTTTGACACGGTCGAAAACTGGCAAGATCAAAAATAACACCTGGTGTGGGACCATTGTTTTTAGACTCAGTTAAGCCATCAAACAACAAACATGGTTGTTATGCATGATCCGTTAGGAATGAAGTGGTGCTGGATGAGAGAAAAAGCATCATACGCCAAAAAGTGGGCGAGGGTAAAGGATTTTAACAAACACTGCATTATCTGGTGATTTGCTAGT
>QNGE01003382.1:70935-85409 GCA_008508345.1 Paragonimus westermani | reverse complement strand
AATTCGCCGGCGCGTATTCCGGAACGTTGGGGATGCGCGATCAATTGGTCAGCTAATTACGTTGCGCAACTTGTGATGGTTGGATCACGTGCTAATTCTTCCGCTTAGTCTTCTTTTATTATTCGTCGACCTTCTTAGTAACGTTTCCTTCTAGCATATTCCACGTCACTGTTAGGGTGAGCGGCGGCCCAAGCCACAGTACCTTTTGGTCAGGCTCATGGCTGCTATGATGATGATGATGGTGATGATTGGCTAGGTTCTTGTAACTGAGTGGATCTGGGTAGTTTGTTTTTTCCATTATCTCCAGATGAGCGTTCCCTACACTCGCCTCGCTCGAATGCCATTTAATTGTTCTGCAGTCACGAACTTACGATATCTGAACAAACGACAAAATAAAGCGTGCGCGCTCAACGGTACGATTTAGATTCAAGTGATTGATCCAAAATACACGACAGTCCTTCCCGGGATGGCGCCATCTGTGGCTGACTGTTATATGCTCGGGTTGTGTCCGTGACTGAGAACGGGATGGCCTCCACGTGATACTTACATTAAAGGCACTATTGTTTATTAGTTGTATTGGCTTTAGAAGGCAGTTATTCGCCGAAGGTAAAGTGAGGTTTTGTAACTGTGGGAAGATGTGGAAAAATTGGACGTGAAAGTGATAATTGTTGAGTAATAACACTGTCGGGGGAACGATAATTTCTGATAATTACCGGTTGTTTATTCCGTGGAATTGAGTTGATTTGAGGAACCTCGTCCCGAGTTTCTGATTCGAAAGTCTGAACTGCGAGGCAACAGGAGATATGGTTTTTTGGGAGCACTCTACAAGGAGCTAGTGATTCACGATTGTGCCACTCTTGGCAGTGGGAAGCTTGCCTATCTGAGGGCGCAATGAATAAGACGTTCACTGCTTCGCGTAGTAGATGCATTCGAAGTTATATCGTACTTCCGAATGATACGTAGCGTTTTACCACGCCACTGAATAACATGCTGGTGTTTACGATCAACCGTTCAGCGGTCAGAGTGCTCTTTCTTTGAGGGCACCTTTTCTAACCGCTTTTCCTGACTCAAAAGACTAAGGTAGCAGTTATAAAGTTTTTTGTGACGTATGCTCATGGGATCGTACTTCATTAGGTGGTCGTGCACCAGAAACATCCGTCCAAAGTTAACCATTCGAAGCTGTTATGGCCGATGTACTTTACACATGTACTAGCCATTTGCGTTCTGACCAGTTTAGATTAATAGATTGCTGCATCCTGATTGGTTGATTGTCAAACTGGTTACATCTGTGGTTAATATGACACATTTGTCTTGACTCTGGATAGTCCATGTCCTCGCACTTCATGTTCTGATTCCACACGTTTGACCAGGTTATAACAACTGACAGCAGTTAGTGGTAGACCATCACTTTATTATTAACGGTCGAACCACACCTTAAAGATAGGAAAATATACAGTGTGTACACTCCAACACAGTTTAACATTCATCTAAGGCTGTCTCGGCAATTACTTCTTTTCAATAAATCAAGTTGCTAACACCGTCATTATGGTTGATTTTTTGAAACTTGAATTTCTGTGGTAGCGGCGCTCTCACTTTTACGCTTCCGAGTTCCCAGAATTTAAGTCTTAATTTGAGTCTTAAATAGGCCCCCGTTTCTGATAACTGATCGCGGTCCTTGAAAAATACTGTCGGTTTTTCGGGCAGATTCTTTTTATCCTGCGTCCAGCCATCTTTTATGACATGAGTCAGATTGTGAAGTGCTTGATCGTTTTCTGCCGCTTCCTTCAGCCCCACCATCTTGTCCATCGGTACCATCCTGTGGTCAACTGATGCGGTTGTCTTGCACTGAGAATCATCCGTCACAGCACTTGATACATAAGCACAAAGGAGTGTCCGCGATGTGCAGTTATCCTCCGGGCTGATAGACTAGCTCACAGTCGTACTTTTGTTGCCTGATCATCATTCGTTGTAGACGTCGGGCCGTGGCACTCAGTGGTTTCTTCACTATTGCTATCGGAGGTTTGTGGTTTGTGTGTGTTACTGTTTTTCTTCCGAACTTGTAGGTGTTGAAGCGTTCCGGGGAAAATACCACCACCAGCATGCCCTTTTTGATTCAGGCGTTGTTTTGTTCCGCAATCGAAAGACTGGCTTCCATAATCAATCGGTCTCCCTTGTTGTAGTAGCATAGCTCCAAGGCCTGACTGACTGCTGTTGCATTGCATTACCATCGGAATCTCAGAATCGTAATATATCAATACCGAGGCTATCGAAATCAGCCTTTTTTTATCTCATCAATCGCTGACTGGTAAGCTTCGCCCCACATCCACTCGACTCCTTTGTGTGCAATTTGTCGAATTGGACGCATTATATCGGCCAACTTTGGGAGGAACCAACTAAGGGTAATCGGTCATACCATTAAGACGCAAAGCTGCTTTGGCATCTTCAAGGGGTGGCATATTCCGGATCGCCTTCATTTTGTCTGGATTGACCTTCAGTTCTTCAGACGTGAGTAGCTGACCATGAAAAAATACTTCTGTCACCCGAAAAACTCTTATCACGTGATAGCACTATTCTTTGCGGCAGGCACTGTTTCGTAAAAGCCTCAAGGTTCCAGTCGTGCTCCGTACTCGTGCGTCCGTATATCAACACAACGTCGGCAACGCAATCCGTCCCTTTGAGTTTATCAAACGCCTGAATTAGACGTTTCTGAAAAATTTCGCGTGACACTTTGGATCCAGAAGGTAAATGCAACCACCGAGGATGTCTCAAAGAGGTGCCAAACGTGGTTAGACAGCTGGATTCTTCATTCAGCACTGACTGCCACTACGCAGAAGCTAAATCAACATCATTAAAAAAGGGGCTTGGTTTGATGAAGGTAAAATATCGTGTAGAGTCGGTAACGTGTATTGTTTCCTTCGGAGTACGACGCCACTGACAGCAATCTCTGGTTGTTGAGAAATTGGCTATATCGTCATCAAGGCATAACTACCAAACCACCTCAGAATGCTGCCTTGGTAGTTCTCACTCCGAAGATCCTAATGACTGCTGGACCCATATCTCACAGGCAATTTATGAGGCGAGCACTGTAGCATGTGGCACGGAGGTACATGGGTTGAACAGACATTTTATCCCTGAGAAATCCTTGGAGTTGTCATAAACCAGACGGAACATTCTTCCTGACAGTTCATACAACAAGTCTAGAAGAGATATCCGTAGGAAATTGAAACAGCCTAAACGCTGGTCGCAATGCCCGGTTAATGGGGAAGTAGTCATAATCCATTGGCTCAATATACTGGTTCGTCCACGGTATGGTAATGCGATTGATAGAAAATCTGATTCTCCTCCTTGATGTAATTAACACGGGAAATCTTGGTGCCGGAAGTAACGCGGTAATACCGGTTAATTGCACCCAACGTAAACCGAAAGAACGGTGCAAAAAGCAACTTTATTCTGCTCGAAGAACGTGTATGTCAAGGAGGAAATTGCATGGTATCTATGGGGTGCATAATGATCTACCAACATTCTCGAACCAGAAAGTCGAGTGACAAACATCAAAAAAGTGGCTGAGTTCACTAAGCCACTAATGAGCATAGCAGAATAAAGGCCGAACAGGTGTAAATAGCAAAGGCTACCTCTCGATCGTTCACATTTCCGCTCATTCTGATTGAATAGGGTCGTTTTCTCGAGCAAGGAGGCGGTTTTGAAAAAAAGGGTTCCTCCAACGAAGGGTTGAGAAAATGGAAAACACTCATGTTCCAGGGAACATCGGCACACTGCTCGAACATACCCGTGCTACTGGTCCCAGGTGACCGTCTATCAGGGAAGCTATCAGGTAGGCAGATGGCATACTCTTCTTCTTTAAGTCCAAAAGGTTAGGGCGGTGGGCGTAACACTTTGGGGGTCAATTTGGCTGATCTCTTACTTCTACTGTGTTGCCGCCACAAACTTATAGTGTAGAACCCTGGTCGGCATACTTGGAACCACCCATTGAGACTGAGGTCCGCAATTGGATTTCGGTTCTTAGAGGTGATAGAGCTGCTGGTCCAGATGATCTCGTGCCGGCAATTTTCACAGAACATGCAGAGGCTTCAGTAGAGGCTTTATCTCAGTTATGTCAACTCGTGTGGACGACGGAGACCATCCTTGTGTGCTGGGGGGTTCACTTGATAATGATTCTCATATTCAGTGGATGTATCAAGGAGTCTTGCGAATACCATAAGGAGTTAGCGTGACCCCAGTTATTCCTAGTGTTCTGGCAGCCATGATACTCTGTCGATTCACCGCAGCTCGAGAGGCAAACTTTAAAGAAGAACAGGTAGGGTGTAGATCAAGTCAAATCATATTTTTACTGTTCACCAAGTTCTGGAACAGCGTCACGCTTGCCGCCGACCAACAATAGCCGTATTTCTCGACTACAAGTGTGCGCTCGACACGGTGAATCGATCTACACTTTTGGAGTCGATTAAACGCAGGGGTGTACCGACCAAGTATGTGGACACACTGTGGGTGCTCTATTCCCATAATTCATCTCAAGTCAGGGTTTACGGTGACTTGTCGGACAGTTTCAGCACCATGAGCGGCGTACTTCAAGGCTGTGCGCTCTTACCATTTTTGTTTAATTTTGTGTTGGAAAAATAATGGAGCACTGTCTGCGGCACTCACGAGACGCCGGCGTGGATCACCTACCTGGTGGAAGAATGAGTGACATTGATTATGCTGATGACAGGATGTTGCATGACAACCTTCAAGCAGCACAAACAATGTAAGACGTTATTTCACGCTCTACTGTGTATTCCGAAATGCACCTTGTAGCCTCGAAGTGCAAAGCGCTTCTGTGAGGTTGTGAAGATGACGTAAAGTTAATGTTATTTGATGAAGTTATGGGGGTTGCTGATGGTTCGTCATGTGCTAAGGATGTCAGTCAGTTGTCTGTACATCAAGCACTCTGCCGATGCTGCGACCGACTGGTGTAAGGAGCGATGTGGACAGATGAAGACCTGACATAGAGAAGTGAAATCGTTCATCAAGAGTTTGGCCACTGTTGATCGGGTTCGTCTGCTGGGCTGGAGGTCTCGCGACTCTCAGAGTCGGTGGTTGTAGGCGTTAGGTGGGATGGCAACTAGTCAAACTCAGTGGCGTGAATGTTGTCGTTGTTCGACCAAGTTGACCGTGAAGTGCATTTAATGACGCAGAGCGGTGAAAGCCGTAAGGAAGCTGTCTTGCTGATGAAGCCTTACTTTCACCTAAAGCCTGGTTGTGTATTTGCAAGCTGTAGGCACCTTGACGTTTAATGTTTGGATATAGACTTGGTTGTGTTTTTGGTGGTTAGGTACCATCCCGTCTCCTTGTTTTTTCTTCTCTTTTCCTATGCAGGGTTTGCTTTCTTTTCTTCGTAGTTGTATGGCAGTTAGGCATCAGTGTGAACCACTGATGTTGAACAGGTCTAGTTTTGCCGGTTTGCAAGGGCGACGTTGCCAATTGACGTTTAATGCGCACGTTTGTCTCGTCTTCCTTGCGTAGCGTGGCGGCGCGTTGATGGGTGGAAATATCTGCTGCACCTCACTGCACAGCTGAAACAGAATGCTTTGTAGTGGCATACACGAACCATTCGACACTCGCTTCCATGACACTTTCTTCGGAGTAGGTTGGCTTGCTGGCAACCTTACGGAGGTGATCATATGTCGTACTTAACCACGCCTGTGGTTTCGTCCGATCTTCACTTTTGCTTCTTAATCTTGGTTGTCCTGTTTTTCCTCGACAAATTTATATTCCTTTAGATAATCCTCATGTTTGTTGGTTTGAGCAGAAACTAGACCCGGAATGGTTTCTGGTGAATATTGTGGCAGTTGTGGATGAATGAGCGGATGAAACAACTGCGGACGAGTATGCTACTCTTGTCGTTTGAGTAGATAACAACAAATGAGGCAAATTCTTCCTGATTGGTTTGGCTGTTTCGTGCGATTGAGCACTCGGGAACGTGATAGCATTAGACTAGAGAAACAGTGAATGAATGTGGTGGATGAGAAGACTGTTTTCTGTGGTAGTCGGTAAGATTAGTGGCTTAATAGATGACATATAGGTCTTCGAGTTTGTCCACAGAGTTGTGCACCTGGGAATGATCAGTAGCATTGACTTTATGGAGAACAAAAGAGACTGGTGTATGTAAAGATATGACTATCCCTGGTGACCTAGGGAATCCTTTTAAGCATTGGAAAGAATACGTACAAACGGAGCGTGAGACCAATAATAGCCTACCTTTGGCAAGAGGAAGCGATTCGTCTTCCGGTGTTCCAGCATGGGTGATTATGTTCAATCGCCATCATCGGCCTTTCAACAAAAAGTGTGAATAATGTGAACAGGAAGCCGATGTTTGATCATGGGGGATAAAAGACCGCACCTGATCGCTTTCCCTGGATTGAGAAGGCCGTACAGTTGGGTCGCGTACCAAGTACATCGAAACGTCGATGTACCGAGCACTTTAATGATTTCACGGTCTGTCATCACAAAGTTTGCATTGGACACAAGACTGACTAAGTATGGCGAAACGAGGACAGTTACTGAAGCCGCCATTTAGCCCTTTGTTTCTTTTTTTGTTGGAACTTCTCCACTACCGCAGTGAACGGTGACTCGGGTTACAGTACTGTGTGGCTCTGCTCACGGTTTTCTCTTGAGGTTCACACGTAGTTCTGGCAGTCGTTTCAGCCAAATACGAATGTTCGCTTAAATGTTCACTCGGTGATTTAAATTCCAATTCAGGAAGCGGATTTCCATAACCATTACGATGTTTGAATAACAGTGGGAGGTTGCCTCAGATCTGCGGTGAACATGGATGTTATGACCCCATTCACGAATGCCGGTCAACTTTGAACACGTGTTTAGATTCGGAACATGCACTATTACGCTGTCACTCCGTTCTCGGCTAGGCTCGGCGACAATCCCTCAGACCACAACAATCTCCGGTAGAGAAAATGGTCATGCCTGTATTAGACCATGTATACCAGTTTAGGATTCTTCAAGAGGGAAAAAGTTGTTGAACGGGTCAATGTTGACGAGACCACTGTCACAGTGACAACTTAAGGGCCATAAACTGATAATTTGGGAGGAGGAGCAATCATGTGATTTAGGGTTGCTCGCCTGTGGATTGCTTACTAAAACCTCGCACTGAAATCCCCATTGTTTGCAAATGTGTATCGTGCAAAATAAGTTTGCCACATTAGTCTGGAAGAAGCTGCAGGACAGCCGAATTTCATATATGGATTATGGTATGAATCGGGCTTTCTTGGACTCAGCGGCAGTAAGCGAATTAATAGATGAGCATCAACCTATGAATGTGTTAACAACTGAGAACACAAGGTTCGCAAAAAGGAGTCAACGAGGTGACAGATATGAACTCATCGCTGACCGCTCACGGTCATCATTGTGGATGGTTGCACCGTTCAGAGCCAGACAAACGGTATCCCAACCTAGCTCACTAGGGAGGACAAGTCCACTGTCTAAAGAATATTTCTGGACACGTGAATAAGAATCTGCCTGTTCCTGCACACGACCGCCCGCGCGTTACACCTCACATGAAGTAAAGTGCTTGCGGCTAGAAAAGAGCGTCTGAACAGCGCATGAGATCAATTCGTAAAAGCATGATCGTTCACTACGCTGTGATGTATTAACCGGCCTCGAGCGTTTAGGTTTGCACGTATTCACATTGGTTGAAACAAATTCATACAACAGCAGACAAAAAGCATCGTTCAGATGCATTTTGATCTCTAGCACATCTACGCAGCTCAACTGTGACTACGCGCTCAAAACAATGTAGCTAACCCAGATACACAAACAATTATTATATGGTACTAGCTGGAGTGTGGCCTCGAAAGTGGGTCAACTAATCAAAATTTCTACACTTTTGTAGTGGAACAGAGAGTTGGGGAACAGTACCTCAAGGCAAATACAAGAACTCACAGTAGGTGTCCGCAACTAATTCCACTACACTAAGTCTGCTGCGTATTGCAAGAAGATTCTTCCCTTCAGTAATAACGGATTTGGTTCCTCCAGCGAGCTAAATGAACGTTGCCACGGTTAGTCCACGATAACCAGGACCGCGTGCGAGCAGAAGGCGAAACGCGCGAGGACGAAGTGTGTATTGATTCAAACAATAGACAAGTAGTTAATGTGTACGATGAACATAAACGGTATGAAGAATGGTACGTAACACGAGATCGAAAGGGTAACAGACTCTACACTTTGCTCAGCAAGCAAATGCTCATCTGATCGCGCCTTTTTTTCGACCAACCAGTAGTTGCCTAAGAGCATGCTAAATTTTTGCACCACTGCTCGGTTTCACCATCCCCTAGACACCTTAGGCAATGTTGTTTGGTGAATGTGATGACCGCTAGGTTTCAAGTGGCCTGTCTGACATCAAATCGAGATGTTAACCTTTCGTTTACCGTCACCAGTAGCAAGCGTAAAGCATGCAAGCCATGCATATCAGCCAAATAGCGATAAACAGTGACTAGACGTGCATGTTAACTCTCCTATTGTTATGTAATCAAGACCGTGGCAACCCTTTTGATCGCCACAGTCACTTTTGTGCGCACAACACCGGCTGATAATTTCGGATAAACAACGCTTCGCGGAAACCAGTGACCTCTGGTTTCGGTTGCGAACCGGTATGTTGATTGAGTTTGCTGGAGCGACTTAGTAACCTGTTGTCATGAGGTGTCTAGCAATCGATATGGGATTTCGAGCCGTCAGTTGACTAAGTTGATGTTGGTGTGTTAGCAGATGCTTCTGGATGTGTTCGACCACTCGTGATAATTGCCTATCGATTCTACCAATGTAAACGTCACTGCAACTGCAAGTAAACCGTTAACCAAAGTCAGAGACAAAACGGTTTGACGGACTGTGTTCGTGATTATGGAGAACTGGTCCTCCAGTGGTTTCAACTAACCACCACTGCGCAGCCACATGCATTCGAGCTAGATTAGGCTTAAGTTTGTGCATGATATCATTCGGTAAGTGGCCTCTTTTGGAGTTCAAAAGTAGGAATGTATTTTTGTGGAACTGTTTGAATAGGTTTATTGCTCTTGTTCGTCTTTTCAAAAGATTCGATGAATTTTCTCCAACATCTGATCCGTCGGTGGTTTATCGGGAGTGAAAATACGCTCGGCATTGTGAAAGTGTTTTGACCAAACTACATGTGTGCAAGTGGTGAACTGGAAAACTGAAGATATTCATCACCCATGAACTGAACGCTGTTACATGTCAACCACACGTTTAAGAGTAAATACATCCAAAAACCCTAAGTTGCTACTAAATTCGATTTCGTGAGATAAAGATAGATTGGGGTTTACAGCACAGGGCTAGTCAGACGAAAAATGTTTTTACTCGATCAGCTAGACGGAATATATTAGCTGGTAAAATGACACATCGTGCAGCCGACCAACTCAGCCTGAATGAAAAAATTGTTGCTGTTTGCCTCTCGGTGCCAATCGTCCACATGATCAAAGATGAATGTCAGTTATCCAACAGCCCAACATTTCTCACATGCTTCTACACGTAACCTCTGTTGGTCCATTACACTTTTTACTAAGAGTGGACCGACGCAGTATTGGTAAACGCGAAGGAAAATGAGCCCATTCTGGAACAAATCCATATCGACTATCTTTTTTTAAAGTTTACATACGGTATGACCCTCCGGTGGTTGACAAGCCTTCAACCGACAAGGCCTACTTATGTGGGGAGACTTCGCTTTGGTAAATAATACACTGCATCACTCCCAGCATCTCTTAACAGTTATACCTATATCAAACCCTCTCTGGGGTAGCTCGCTGAAGCTTCAGTGTCGAATGGTCCGTTACATTTGCGGAGACCACACTTTCAGTGTCCGAGTGTGCCCAATCCGTCGTTATTTCACCGTAGGCAACCAAACACGAGTGCACACTTACCGCAATTGGTCCGGAGATCAAACTGAACGGTCGGATGGATTAATCATCAGTAACAGATAATGTCGACGTCCAGCTGTTCCTGACTTATTCTACTACTTTGACGTGGTGGTCAGGCCTTGTGGGACTTCGGTCCATCCAGGTTCAACCTCGCCAGACAGGCCAAAGGGGAGAAGTCAGACGAAAAACGGATACGCTCATAGGAGTGTATACCACATCAATGACCGCGTAGAAGTGTTTTGGTAATGGGGCACGATCCTATGAGCATGCATCATGGTTTATAGATGCGACACTGCTTTCTTCTGAGTTAGGAAGGTACCCTCAAACAAAGAGCACTTTGATCGCCCAACGTTTCACCGTGACCGCCAAAGTATTATCAAATACGGTCGATGAACATCCGATACAATCCCAAAACATGACGTAACTTCGAATACATCCATTGCCCGCAGGAGTGCTCAGAAGCAGACACTAATGTCTTATTCACCGCACCTTTGGTCTAGGCAAGCTCCTCATCTCCAAGTGAATCAGACTATTGAGTCCTTGGTTCCGGTTAGGGTCCTCCAAGAAAACCTTGCACTCTGTCGTCTCGCACGTCAGACTTTTAACTCAGAAACTCGTGACTGGATTCCTTCGATCAACATTCATCCGCAGCACAAACGACCGGGAATTATCGGTAGTTATCGTTCGCTCCACAGTGACACTAAACTCACTGGAAATCCAGTGAGCTTGGTGTTCTGGCTCGTCCTGGCGCTAGTTTGCTCAACGAGAAGCATGAGGATGATATTGTCTTACTTAGCCCCTCTGCCGAAGACATGCAGACAATGCTGAACAAGGCGAGTGGTCGGGCTGGTTTGTATGAAACCCACTTCGCACCGTCAGAGTGTAAGGTGCTTCTTCAAGACTGGGGCATTTTCACCCGTATCTCGTTTATTGCAGGCAATCCAGTTGAGACCATGGACGCTCTGCCGCACTCGGGTAGCACCATTTCATCAGCTTGTAATATTGTTGATGCGATATCAACGAGGATAAAAAGGACGCGGGTTGCTCTTGCCAACCTGTATCGTCTGTGATCTCGAAAAGATGTTCGGTTATTGTCAAAAAGAAGGACGTGGCTTGTTCGTGGCGAAGACGTCAACAGACTGGCCGTGTTTGACTATTGATATCTCCACCAGTCAGCCCACATTAAGCGGACTGATCGGTTGAGCAATACGGCCGTCCGCCGTCGGGTATTCCGGGACGCTCAGGATGCGGAACCAATTGGTCCACGAATCACGTTGCATAGCCCGTGGTGTTTGGATCACGTACTCCTCCTGTCGTATATCGCATGACGATCACCATACTGGCATAGTATGCTGAGATTACCAATAGTTGGGCGAAACCGCGCGGTGGTCAGACAACAGCGGGGTCACGGGATATGAAGGCCCTGATGGTTCCATTGAGTAGAGTGAGTAGAAATCACCTGCCTGGCTAGACCATCTTGTTCATTCAAATCGCCGGTTAGATACATTATTCGATGTGATAGTCTGTCGCTATCGAGGGGAAACTTGCATTCTTACGAATCCTGTTTCTTTTGGCGGATCTTCATTATTTTTAAATCTGTTCATTCACGTTTTCTTGTAGGAGTTTCCACGTCACTATTCAAGCGAGTGGTGGCTCTAGCTGGAACATCTTGTCTAGCTGAAAGCTGTTTTAGAGGGTGATTTTGATGTTCATTCATTTATATCCCTTCGTTTCCTATTTCCTCCCATTTAGCTTCTGCCGTTGTGCCCATGATTGAATAGCCATGTTAACCGTGTTATAGTTCCGTGCTTATGAGAGTTCATTCACCAAACTCAAGGCGATGCTCAGCTCCGATCTACTGCTGGCGCACTACGATGCAGCGCCACCGATTGTGGTCGCAGCCGATGCCTCAGATCACGGTGTCGGAGCAGTCGTCTCGACATTTTTCCGGATGGTTCCTAGGAGGCTGTTCGTCATGCCTCTCGTACGCTTAACTACGCGGAGAAAAACTCCAGGCAGGTCGAAAAAGAGGGACTCGCAATCATTTTCGCAGTGAAAAAGTTTCACAAACTACTGTGTGGTCGACACTTCTCCCTGCTGACGGACCATAAGCCGCATATGCCCATATTTGGATCGAAGAATAAAAATCCCGTTTATTCCGCCAATCGATTATAACAGTGTACCACAATTTTACTAGGCTATAACTGACATCCACTACCGGCGCCCTGACGAGTTCTGCCAAGCAGATGGTCGGTCGAGTCTCATCGGCAACCCTCACGTGTCTGAGAAAGACGTGATCATTATTACTCTGGCAGTGGGGGACGACGTTTGTCGCCAGGTATTAGACGTCATTTGTGGAGACTCGATGGCTGCCGTCGACATCCGGTGTGTCATGGCTCTTGATCCAATCCCCACCCAGGTCATGACTTTCATCCAAACCAAATGGTCCGCGGTTCCTCTGGCTGGTGAGGTGAACCAGTTTTACCGTCGACGTGACTGGTTGACAGTAATGGATTCCTGCGTTATGTTTGCCGATCGTTCCAGCCATCTTCCGCTTCCTTGTGCTGCGAGTATTCCATTCTGGTCATTCTTGTACCAACAGGATGAAGGCGATCGCACGCGTATGCACATATTGGCCTGGCGTATACGGTCATATCGAAGTTCTGATCAGACAATGCTCAAGGTGTCAGCGGGCTACCGAACTACCCGTTATGCAGGATCCCATAGCTTGACAACCACCCAAAGGCCCATGTTCACGCCTGTATTTGAATTTCACTGGTCCGATCGATGGAGTATCCTACTTCCTCCTGGTCGACGCATATTCCAAATGGCCTGAGGTAGTCTCGCTGCTTTTGACGACATCCCTCAGTGCGATCGCTGTCCTGCTTCGCATTTTCGACCAGCATAGATTTCCCGACATTCTCGTGGTGGACGACGAGACACAATTCGCATCTTCACATTTCGAGGACTTCTCCTGCCGTTCACTCATCTAGCACTCTTTCTCCGCCCTATCACCCACAGTCGAACGGCCAAGCTGAACGCTTCGTTAACACTTTCAAATGGGCACTACTCAAGTCTCGCGGATGAGGCACAGAGGCATTACAGGATTTTCTGTACGTTTAGCACACAATCCCATACTCGGCAACACCTGAAGGCCGTTCACCAGCCGAAGCTCTGGTGGGTCGCTAGCTTTGCATGGTCCACCATGCTCTAACTCCGATGGATGAGCTGCCCAGCCCCAACCCCAACCCCAACAAAGGTTTCGCTGTTTGAGAAGCCGTTCACGCTCGTGACTGTCGACTGGGTCACAACAGCTGAACGAACGCAGCCGCGAGTGCTTTTCACGAAAAGGTGTATGACGTTTCTCTCAGTGGCACCATGTGGAAACGACATCGCAATCGGTTCAGCCTTGTGTACACCAACACAGCACTAACAGACCATCAGCGTTTGCTTCCGCTGGATGTCTCATTGGACACGTTTACAATTCCGGGTGCTGCTGCTCCCTCAGTCCTGTCACCTCATGCTGACATCAGCATCAGCCTCCTGCCCAATCGCACTAGGCGCTCACATCGTTCTTTGCAACTGAACCCTCGGGTCAAGTGCTACGGATGATTGTCATCTCAAACGGGTGGTATTGTGGAAGGTCTGTTTTCCCCAAAAATGATTTATTTTTCAAGATAACTTCGGAGAATAATTTGGTTCTAAATTTTATCTTTTAGCGCCATAACATACCAAAACTTTATTTTCTGCGCACGTTTCTCCTCCGTCTCCGATTAACCCACTCTACTTTTAATGCATCAATTCAGGTGGGATTTTTCAAGGCTGTTCTAAGAGTGTATACCTAAGGTGCACGGGGAAATATCTGCGAACATGTGAAAGCATGTGGTGTTTTATATATAGGTATATTGTGTGTGCACGTATATATATATATATATATATATATATAAATATATTCGCATATAACTATATATACCTATATACGTGTATATATGTACATATAGGTATATGCATATATATATATGTATAAACCCTGGTGAACGTATTCATATATGCATGTATATGAATTATATATATATATATTTATGTATATAAGTATACATATATGTGTATATAGATATACACAAGTACATGTGTGTAGGTATATGTATGCATATATATTTGATATTGTAAACGTTGGTACAGATGTACACATGTATATATATATGCATATATATATGTACATCTGTACGAACGTGTATAATATCATATATATTTATGCATACATATATCTATACACATACATGTACTTATGTGCATATGTATATACATATATATGTATACTCATATACATATATATAATTCAGTATATGTATGCACATATGTATAAATGTATATCATCATCATCATCATCATCAAAAACAGCCATGAGCCTGACCAAAAGGTACTGTGGCTCGGGCCGCCGCTCACCTCAACAGTGACGTGGAATATCCTAAAAGGAAAGAGTACTACGAAGGACAAAAAAGATTGAAGAAGACTAAATGGAAGAACTAGAAATGGTAT
>QNGE01003382.1:27742-67507 GCA_008508345.1 Paragonimus westermani | reverse complement strand
TACAATCCTATGAGTGTAACTGCTTTTCGTCTGACTGCTCCCCTTTGGCCTGTCTGACAAGGTTGCACCTGGAAGGACCGGAGTCCTAGTCAGCATAGCCCGCCGGATCAAAACAGTACACAAGCCCGACCACCACGTCAAGGTAGCAGTATAGGTCGGGATAAATGTATATGTATATAGATGTATGTATGTTTGCCGTTGAGGAAACAGATATATGTGTATATATATTTCCACAACGGTTTACATATATGTTTATACATACACATGTACGTATATATACATATGTATACATATATATGTACAGATGTATATAACATGTGTATATAAATATATAAATATATGTACATATACGTACGTGTGTATGCATTCTCATATGCACACATATGTGCATATACATACATATATCTGAACGAACGTTAAACATATGTATACATGTATATATATATACGTATGTATACGTATATGTATACATATAAACATAAATGCATATACGTGTATGTACACATATACACCTGTACATACATAGGTTGCCACTGGAATGCGACTCAATGGCCCTCATTGTCTGTCCACGGAATATCGTATTGCCAGTCGGCTAAGGCCCCCACTGAAATAAGACTCAGTGACCCTCATCGTCAGCCCTCAGTGAACAATGGTACGCATGTTAATAAGTGAGCAGGGCTCGGGATGAAAATCAAGTTGTAAAAGGCCCTGAAGGGGGCCGTGGGATCATTCCATCTTGTCCTGAGAAGGACAATGGGACCGTTCTCGTGGTTCACGTTAGCTGCTGAATTGTCTCACAGTCCAGGCAGGTGAAGTCGACGTCGGATTTGTGGTAGTCAGTACACGAATGATGGTACCAACAGGCGCACTTGGAGCTCTGGACCCAGTTGTCGTTGTCCTTGTCTAAGTTCACAGGATATTCCTTTAGGTAGCATACCTGACAAACGTCGTTGTTTACCGGCTTCAAGACCATCTTTCTTACAATACGTTCCCTCATCTTTGTTTTACATTGCTTTGAGCCGCCCTTAATGACTCGTCTAACATGCGCTGTTTCTATAGGATCCCCTATAACTTCTATCTGCGACAAACTGTCGTTAGCCCCTCGACTTCCAAGTGCGCACTACCTGCACCCTGTGGCAACAACTGAAGCACACGTGCTGGGAATAGGAGGCATGTGACTCAACTCATCTGACTGACACACCGCCTTGCTAGTGGATGGGATGGAGGGGTTCAGGCAATTATGATGTGTAGGAGGGAAAACGCTGCACGGGGGAATATTTGAGTTACCTATCAAGCATTTCCTCGCCTGTTTTACCTGTGACTGTTCCTGGCTTACAGACTTGATAGCCTGCAGTGACCTGTTAAACTGTGAGACGTTCCCTGTGTATACCATGTTACTTGTCCACTGGTATACGCGGTATCTTTGATACGTGTCTAAGTCTACTAAGTGACGACAACGCTGGGATACATCATTCATTGAGTGAAAGCGGCAAAGTACCTTGGCACACCTAGGGCAAACTTCGTGAATTGCTCGTCACTGGGTAGGTGAACGATCAACGACGAAGGTTTGCACTTCTGGCGTGCAGGGTAACATTTTCAGCATACGTTGTAAAACTATCAGGTAACTGGCCGTCGTATCATTAGGCATCAGTGCGTAAAAAACGTCACACCTACGCCAGTTACATCTACCAACATGACGTGCTACAGTATGAAGCTGCCGTAGTTTAACTGGTGAGTGGCGTCCGCCAAAATAACGTCGGTAAATTTAGGACACAGTTGAAATCAACCTTTCGGAACGAAGAATGCGGACCGTAAACACTTCTCCCCTAACAGCAAGTAATACTGTCCTTCTGCTTTCATCAGATCGCATAATTTAACAAGCTCGTTCTGAGAATCAGCCTTACCTTGTTTCTTACGTAGATTGCGTAATTCGTCTGAATGCATCCTAATCCCAAACTTACTTTTAACGTACAACTTCATTTCACGAGTACTTTTAAAGTTCTGCATCATCTCAGTCACATGCCGTTCATCTGCCATCGACAGACGTCTATTTCTGAGATATATGCTAGGCCGTCCAACTTGAAAGTCGTGCGAGTGTTCTAGTTTGGCCTTCTCAATCCGGTATGCCCCACTACGATAGTGAACTACCCAAGAAGCCTTGCAGCCGTAATCGGCGAATCTAAAACAGCCGTTATACCTCGTTGCCAGCGCTGATTACGCAATTGAATGTCTTACTGTTTATAACCTAGAAGGTTACCTTTTGTGCTCGTAATATGAGATTTGATTTAAATGGTGACTTTGTAATGTGAAATTGCTTTGTGAATCGATAATGTAGTGTTTACTTAACAGTAAGTCTTGTGGAGTGTGTTGTGCTATGGTACCTCGATGCGTGAAAAGAGCAATGAAGTAACGTGAGCTGAGGCTGAAACACAACTGATATCGCGTCTAACTGTCGGCGGACATTGTATTGTAATCTCAGTCAAAACGCCGGTTCTTTGGTTCGTTCGGTAAAGCCTTCATTCTTTATAAGTCAATGAGTTTAAGTCAATAAGATGCCTTATGCATCCCCAAAAGGTGAATTTTCTGCTTTTTTCTACATATTCACTTCTTCAGCAAAACAGTGAATTAACCAAGTGTCTTTTGGTCACAAACTTGTAAGTACCGTCATAAAATTAGAGAACAGGTTGGAGAAAACAGCCGAAGTCCGTGTAAGTTACGGGAAACCTTCGATTTAGTTTTGAGTTTTGTTGAGTAATATGGGTTCGTATAGAAGTGGGGTTAAGTCAGGAATAACAGAAGTGTGTGTGTGACTAAATGTTTTTACAGGAATCTGATGGCAATTGTGGAAGTACACTTTGAGAGGTGGGCTGTGTTATGCAGGAATTTTGCTGAAGTGTTTGCACATAGTCAAATGATGAAAAACGACCAAATGAACGACTAGTTTACGGGGAACACCAATGCAAAAGGATATCTGTTTTCCACGATCGACAAAACTTCAGTTCGTCAACAGAGAACCGACGAAAACAACTGGTGAACCGTGAATTTAGTGGAGGAGCACGCAAGCTTTGATAAGTAAGCTAACGAAGTAGTGTGGAGTTGAGAGAGATATTAAACGTATGACACGGGATGAGAGCCTTCTGACTGATGAAAACATTAGTATGGTGGCGATTTCACGTCAATGTTCCATGCAATCACCAGACATTTACTAGGGAGTAATCGGAGTAAAAGTTCACGGTTCACCTGTTGATAAGAGCATGCATTATAAAGTTCCTTGTATTGGCTCTTTTTCATGGGCAAACTGGGCTACTCTGACCAAATTGATGGTTCGACAGAACTGTTCAGCATGGCTGGAGAAGGAGGTGTAATCGGGTTTTGTATGCCTAACACCACATCATCATCATCATCATCATCATCATCATCATCAGCAGCAGCAGCAGCAGCAGCAGCAGCAGCAGCAGCAGCAGCATCATCATCATCATCATCTTCGATTACAGATGTGTGATTGCCAACTGTCATGGACGCATTGTAAAATGAAAATAAGGAAGGGAAGAGAATTGCGCTGTATAGAACACTGAAATCGCCATGAGGCTTGCTTGTCGGATTGAATAAATTAGCATCAATTTGTTAAGCAATTGGGTAAAACTCGACAGTTAAAGTTGGAATCCAAGACTTTTTGGGAACTTGAGATGGCGTCTCTCAATCAACGCTTGCAAACGCATTGCTGCATGCGGACAGGTGTTGATTTTCCATCAAGCGATGATAGAATGGGTTGCGAATGCATCCTAGGTTAGACTTAGGCAGCGGTAGTCAAACTGGCAGCCATAACCCGGCTGTTCAAACTGCGCTGCGCAGTGTATCAGAAGGTTGGCTTTGTGACACAATCCGAACCACCTGTCTTCCAGAAATATGTGCGCGCTAATAGGTGTATTTGATCTGTCAACACGCAAACCGTGTTATTACTGGTGGAATGCTGTCTTCTTGCTCAGTATTGCAGATGCTGATGGTACCAGGTGGTCATCCCCACGGGGCCACATTTCGAATCTTTACAGAAAGACTTCACTTGCACATTTGCCTCCTAATTTACCTTTCAGTGTACGTCTGCTGTCACGCTCATTCCATATGTGACGTAGATTGCCACCTGCCACTGATCTGGACTATTCTTCTGTTACTCTTACCGAACAAGTCTTCAGTGTTCATGGTGATACCGGCGCAAATTATTTGGACGATCATCTACAGCTTATTGCCGTCACCGATAAGTGCGAGTATTAACCTAAGCCAAATTTAGAGCGGCACTTTGCGGAATCGGCTTACATACAAGTACGACCATTTAGACATTCACACTGTCAATCCTTAAAACACTAGCGCTAGCCTCTGTGATTGGAATTCAAGTTCGTTCTTTGCTTTCTATACTAGGATCAGGCAAGTTTAAGCAGCTGTGCATACATCCTCAGCCGGTTTTTACCATAGAAGTGATAGTCACATGATCTGAATTTTCAAAAACGCTTTTTTTCTGTAGTGGATATTAACCACTTGATTTTGATTTGTATTTTGTAAATATCGCATACGTTCAATTCAGGGCGACAACACGCTTTTTTGTGATTCTCAATTTCGTTCACCCTATGATTGATAGTTGTCCGTTTACATTCTCGTGTGGTGTACGCACATCTCTAAACTCCTCCAGATTCCAGATGATGATCCAGAACGATCTGCTGTCCACACCGTTCTTCGTGCTCTTTCACGAATTGCCAAAGAGTCTGATTTACGAGCTGGTGAATCTAGGTGCTTGTTCAATTTGAGACGCATCCACCTGACCGCCTCCTCCGAGGTATGTCATTCTACAGGTTGTTATTACATATTGCACTTAACGTGATTGATGTTCAACGGTTATTACTTTGCAACACGAGGTCCAAGTTTCCGAACCCTTCAAAGTGAGGCTGGCTGGCTTGTCCATCTGGATGGCATATTGGGCTAAGCAGGGTGGTGTACTGTTCATACGGACGGAGCCATTCATGCCAGTTAGGCCAGTGTGTAAAGGTTTGACAGACTGCAGTCTCCGAAGTTTGGGTGAAAACTTGCATCTTTTTCCGGAAAAAGTATACCTTTTCCAGCTTAAGATGTCTCGATGTCACTCTGGCGCATCTCGATGTCAATTTGGGGTGTCCTAAGAGGATTCTCTGGGTTTCATCGTCATCATCATCATAGACAGCAATACATCAGTGGTTCACACTACTGCTTAACTGCCACTCAACTATGAAGAAACAGCAAACCCTATATAGAAAGAGAGAAGGAAAAAGAAGGGAACGGGAAGGGACCTAACTACTGAAAATGACTACGTCCATATTCAAACATTCAGCATCAAGGTACCTGCACCTTGCAAACACAACTGAGCTGCAAGTGGCAGCCGTGATCCCACAGCTAACGTACGCATGAGTAGGTTGACATATACAGCGGTTAATCGGCTCTTACGGAATGAGGTGACACATCCCTGTGGTGTGGGGGGTAAACCAAACTAGATCGACTGGACCTAGTTGCCAGGCTGACGGGGACAGTGACACATGCGCGATGGGCTTTGGGCTCGTGGGGGTGTCCGTAAGCATAGAACGCGTAGGGTCAACACCGGTCGTCCCTATTCAAAAGGTCGGGTAAGTTGGGTAAGCGCCTTCCCAGGTTTCCCAGCGGTAGCCATCAACCGCATCCTAGTGCTACGGCTGAGCGAAACGGTGGTGGACAGTGGAAATGGTTAACTAGGTATAAGAATGTGTTGTCCGGTGGCTTATAATGAACCAGCTAAATCAACTACTTGTGCGAAGTCTGTTCGATCCATTCGACGAATATTTCCCTAGGTGCATCCGCTGAAGATTCGGACTAGTCATCAGTTTTCGTTAGTTTCAGCTTCTCGCGCGTTGTTTTCCGTATTGTTTTTCTCGGTAAAGAATTTTACATACCGTTACACTTACTAATGTGTCGCTCTTCAGAATGAAGTTAAACCCGATCACTTAAGCCAGTAACATCATAAACAGAAATGCTACAATTATTATCGCCGGATAATTACTTCGTACATGCAAAGGAAGTGAAAGTATCCTAGACCAATTCGTTCTGTTGATGAACTTGAATAGTAATCATGCGATGTTTTCCGGAGTAACATTTCATACTTTGTGATCGCATAGTGACATGTGGTTAATTTTAAACGAGTGTCAAAGTCCCACAAAAGTGAAAATAAAAAATAGGATTGCTGACTATCAG
Organism: Paragonimus westermani; assembly: GCA_008508345.1. Classification (NCBI taxonomy): domain Eukaryota; kingdom Metazoa; phylum Platyhelminthes; class Trematoda; order Plagiorchiida; family Troglotrematidae; genus Paragonimus; species Paragonimus westermani. Next base: position 61,264 of record QNGE01003382.1, on the reverse strand, counting down.
GGTGGTATTAGCGTCAACACGAATTGTTTCTAACCACATTTGGGGGTGGTTGTAACGTTCGATGGCCAAAGCCTCAGCACGCTGAATGAGGTGTTTCCGATTACTCCGGAACATCACACAAGATGCGTGAAGAACGTTTTCCTTTCCGGAGAATATGTTTTGTAATCGATGATGTTGAGTACCGTCTTTCGGCCTATATAAAAATGCCTGTCGTTTCTAGCTGCGCATACGACCATTTGAGAACACGCTCCTTGATACGATCAGCTAGTTGTCGGTCTGCTCTCCTTGTGTAACTCGTAACTACTTATGATATTTGCATAACCAGTGGGATGTAACAGACGTGGACTGTTTGTTTTTAGCCGAGGAAACTGGTAAGTTTTTGGTTCACTGTACTGTACACAGTCTTGTGACATATGTTCCAGATCCATCAACTGTTAGACGCTTTTTTGTCATTGTTGACCAACTGTGTGAGTACTGACCCCTTCTGTACTATTGTTATCCGTATTTTTGGGGCTAATGGCACTGCCGTACTTCCTAATAATTTGCAAGAGGTACCTGTTAACCCGTAGAGTTGTTTGACGATTTCCGAGTAGCACAAATAGTGCTGAAATCATTTTCGCACCCTACCAAATTGATTGTATTTAGCAGCTTTAGCATGCTTCTGCTGGATTTCTGTTATTACGCACTTTTGATGTTGGGGATGAAATTTTGAAGGCTTTTGACTAGCTTGTGTGCTTAAGAAATTGCGTCAGCAGCAATGGAGGTATACAGAGTGAGGTAGAATATACTCCCCTCATTACTATGGCGATGTTCGCCAGTCTTGGGCACCTCTGACGAGAGAGACACCTTGCTGAAGCTCAGGGATAGCTACTGTGAGGGCCCTTCTGATTTACGGCTACGGAACCTGACCACTCGGATTAGATGAGAGCCGCTTCCAGCTAATTGGTTATCATTGTTCTCGTTCAATCGATTTTCTCGTTTGGCATCCACGGGTAGGCAACGTAGAGTTTAGGAGGCAGCTATTTGGAGGTGAGTACCGAGCAATTTCTTGTATTCGTGCTTTAAGTTGCGCGAACCTGGATAGCTAGGCTATGTACTAAGGTTGCTAACTTTTCGTCTGACGAATTGAACACTGTTTTTCGATGCTGCGATCGACTGGCATGAGATGCGGGGCTGATAGATGAAGACCTAACGTGGAGAAGTGAAACGATTCTTTAAGGCATTCGCTACTGTATATCTGACTGGTCTACCGGACTGTGATCCTCACGACTCACAGTTTGGAGAGTTAAGGTGAGACGGCAGCTAATCGGGCTCAATAGCGTGTGTTGTCGTTTGGCCTAGTTGTCTGTGACTTAGGTGTAGTTGGTGACGCGAATGTCTTACCTTCACTTATAGCTCTTTCATGTTTCTAGGATGTGGGCACCTTCGATGTTGGTTGATTGGTTTTAGACAGCTGTTTTTTGGTACATAGGCTTCTCTTTTTTACTTTCTAAGGTCTGCTCTTCCTTTCATGGTTGTATGACAGCCTGATGTCTTGCCATCGTTGATGGTGCTGACTTTTCTCAGCCAGCTGGTCAGATAATTTTATCCTTAGTAAACTCTCTGACTGTTTCGTTCGTGAGGTTTTCTTGGGCTGTTTGAATTCACCACGAATAATGTTATCTCTTTTTTATCAGTAACACAAGATTCGCATACTAAGGACTTCTGTTTCGCGTTCTGTTCATGCTTGACAAATATGCGTTCATCTTTACATTAGTCCGGATCTGCACGGAATGTTTTCGAACGCGTTTTGGGATTATGCAAGTTGGTTATTAACCATACTTTTCATTTGCCAATACTTTTTCCTCTTTTTAAAAAACCACCCCTTGCCTGTATATCGATACCGAGATATCTGGAGGTGTTCGGTTTCTGATATCTACTTCCTTTTTTATTTACTCTCAAATTCTGCACATTCTCGTGTGTTCCTTGTCGAAATGCCCCCAGCGGAATGTCTATCACTTGGCTCTGATTTGAGAAGCCGCACCTATTTCCTTCATTTAGCAAGCATGTTCTTTCAGATTAAAAAAGGCAGAGGTAGATTCCAGTCATAACATGGTTGGAGAACCCTGGTTTCATCCACTGAGCGGTTTTATTTTTGAAGCGAATGAATCTCGACTTGCACAACTTGGAACAAATCTACGAGGTAATTTAGAAGTCAGGGATGGTGGCTAAACAACTGGGAAGGTTTATAGCCGGACATAATGGTCACTTTCCGCCAATCGACTGTGAATTCTGTACATCTGTTTTTGAGTCGAATCGTGCGATCAAAAGTTCTGGGCACATCTTAATAAAACCTCCTTATGCTGAACACCTAAACCCTGTTTTGCCCACACAACAGTCGTTAGCCAGCCCAAAACGGTGAATCCTCTTCCAACAAGATATCGATTACTGGCTACATTACTGTAACGTTACCGTAGTGTTATCTGTTTTCTAATTCATTGTCCATTTGGCTATCCCGTCCTTCTTCTCATCCCTAATGCAAACAAACTTATCTTATCGCTTAGAATGAAAATCATGGCCGTCAAAATAGTACATGATAAAGTAACGCCGTTGCTGAAAGACGCAAACCCTGTCTCGTTCTTCGACATTGTTTAAAATAACCTCATTCACTGTAAATGGGCTAATGATTGCCGGTCGCGTGTTTGTAACTTTGAAGCTCTCACTATCGTTAAGTATTCTCTTGAAAAAGCACGATCCATACGCTGGAACTGTGGTACACTCCCTGTCACCGTCTATCAGTTTAAAGGTCATGTATACTTTGCGTTCATCTGGAGACTGCAGATTAAGCCACTGGCAACTTCAGTGTTGAATTTGTCCTGAGTACATAGGCAACGACAGCGCTGCTTAATTTGATTCTCATCAATAAACTGTTTTGATTCATTAGATTTGAAGATTCGGTGTATCAAGAGACATTTGTAGCAAGTCTTACGTGTGTATCGTCAACTCGTTCGCTCGTTCATTATTCTGATCATGGCCAAAACTGAATTTGCTCCCCACTCAATCGGCTTTATCAATAGTGCGTGTCACACGAATGTACTATTACTCGCTAGTGGTCAGTTGTGCAATCTGAGAACCGACGAGCTTGAGTGCAATGGGTCACACGTATATCTTAATCATCAGGCGATTGTGTGTTTATGGTGTTGACGTTATTAATTTTAGGAAATCTAAGCTCCACTACGCTAACAGTGGACCCCCATCAACCGGTAAGCCCATACAAATGTCGACTTTACTGGCGTAGTTTCTTCAAAGCCCAAGTCGGTGTTTGGCACCTGGTGCATTCTGGTCGCCCACTTAAGGTTGTCAGACTGTTCCCGTTCTTCAGTAGATCGTCACCTGGAAAAGCAGTAGGCACTTACAGCTTGTCACGAGGTTTCGGCTACGGACTTTACAACTCAAATGAAATCAAATGACAAGGTTGAATATTCAGTGTATGATGCAAACATGTGCACTTGTTCGTTCACCGGGTTTAATTAAACGCGCCAAGCTACATATGTGACATTAAAAGCGCTTCTGTAAGAGGGTCGCGAAGCTTTGAAAACACAGTGAAATGCCAGAACAGAATCTGCAGAAGTTTCTTCCGTTAGATCTGAACCGTAGTCAGCAGGTAGCCGTTGTTGAGTGAGACAACCTTGAAGCCTTTTCGCAACGATTCTTAAGATACTGGGTTGTGCATTTCACACGACGTTTTAACCGATTTTCATCGCCTTGCTGAACTTTCTGGTATTCCAAGTGCGATTGTTACGAACATTCTTATACCCTAGCCGACATCCTAATATCCCACGATTTCATGTCGAAACGCCAGAGGATCTATGGATGTCCAGTAGCTTTGCTGTTTGATTAAGAACCCTATCAGATCGACGACAAGCTTGGTCAACTTTTATTAGTGATGAACTAATAATATAACTAGTTTTTAACCTCTAAGTGAATTTAAAGCAATCAAGGAGGATGTCTTTTCTGGCCGGTGGTAAATGAAACAGAATTACTGTGGGCTCGATACGTGATTTCTAAAGTACGCTGACGTGTTGTTCGGGGTCACGAACTCACTTGCCACACCCATTTTACACTGCGGGCTGATTGGATGAGGGAATGCAGCTCACGCGGACCTATCCTCATAGAATGTGGAGGCACACTGAAGCCAATGTGCTTTCTTTCGAAGATAACTGACTTATCTTTTGGCAGTGAGAACACCCTTGCAATCAGCCAGGTCGCGTACGAAGTGAAGTATAAGCGAATTTTAATGTTAGTCACAGTTGAGCCATATCAGCTCAACATATTAGATACTTGGTTTGTGGTTCACGCTTTGCAACGAATAATCGCTACCGTCACCTAACCAGTGCACACTGAATACATCAGTTATCTTAATGGTCCCGTTTCAAGACTTTCGAATGGGATCGGTGGTCTACTGGGTACTGTTTTTGAATCGTGACACCAGGATTACCCACTCAGTTGTTAGCGCTCCAAGCATACACGTTTCTTGTTGTCGATTGATTGTGGAAATGACTAGCACACAGTAACACAGCATATGTAGTTGCCACATAATGCGAAAAATAGTTAATCCCAAAATTCCATATTAACACGAGGCCTTGACTCAGAAATGAAGGTAATATCAGATCGCTATGGGCGTATTTGTAGGTTTTGTTTGACTTCGAAAAATTTCACAATGAATGGTTCGGTAAAAGTGAAGTCAATCAGTCGGAAGGGACTGGAGTGACAGGAACTAAAATGGAGCTTTTCCATGTTACATCACTAAAGCTTGTTTTATTAGGGCGTTCCTGGCTTCCTAACTAGGATCTAAAGGACAATGGACACCATTGATTGATGGTACTGTCTGTTATGGCGAAGTACCGAGATGAGTAGTGCTCGTGTTGCGAATTTTTGTGGACATTAGTGTTGTGTTTTTCTTCCACATCTCCTTTGGCTTACGCAACTGTGACACTTTTTGTGGTCGCATCAAATATTCGTATTCCATCTGTCTATAAGTGTAAATTACGGAGCGAAAAAATAAAATCTAAAATTGTAAATTATTTTTTAAACAACTCTGGAAAAGGTCATTCCTTATTGGAAAAATGAACTTTCCTGATAATTTCCATAAATAATTCAGCGGTTAGAAGACTAACTTTGAGTTCTTTGTTTAACATGTGGGGTAAAATTAAGGCAGAGCAACGTATACGATGTGTGTGTGTGTACGTACATTTACGAGTCGAGAGATAATTTTAGATAGGACAAAGGAAAAATTTGGTCGTAATAAATAAAGTGGCTGTCTTCTGATTTTTGTTTACAACATCCACATGGACAGAGTGTCTCAGTGTAATTATTTAGCAGAAGGAGAACTGAATCTAGCCATGTAAACCACAATAAATTCTGCCTCGTCGTTAAGCTTTTACTGTGATTTGAATCTCGGTAGATTTTTGCAGCTCTGAGAACACATCCTAGCTCTATACTTTTTCATTTAGTCCCATCCGTGTTTGTTGCTGATGCTCTGGGTTCTCAAACGTGATCTCGTTCATGAAATACGAACGGTTTTCGAACGAAATATCAAGTGGCGTATCCTGTCTATAGTCGAGGGAGTCACAATCCGATTACGTCAGCCGGATTTGTGTTCAAAAACAGTTCGTTCACACCTGAGGGTTACCATGGCCAAACACGTACACTCACCCCACGCGACAGCTTGAGCCCTTCCCCTCAACTCACCCCAATTAACATTAACTTTCTAAAACTTACCTCCCTTGTGAGTATAACCACAGCGAAGTCGTGTTTGTGTTTCACTCAGTCACCTTACTCTCGCACTATTTTTGATCAATAACTTCCCTCACCGTTACTTGATTTGATACATACTTGTACCAGCCCTAGATGAGGATTTATCGAAAACGGTTTTGTTGGCCGAAATCAAAATTATAAAAAGAAGCCACCTACAGCATGTTCATTTGATTTTTCGACGGTTCCATGCGTTAAAACAGCACCAACAGTGTAGATTCATTCACCGAACGGAACGCATTATTCGTGATCGTGCCAAACGGCAACTGTTGATCAGCGTTATTTGACTGCATTTTAGAATTTAACAGGTAATATGTGTTTCATCTTGGTTCAAGTGAAAACCTCGCCTGTCGTTTTCCAATTTCCATCTTTCTGGCTGCCAGAACTTTTGCGAATTCTGTGATTAATCCGACGGTTGTATTGGTTTCGCCGAGCTCCCGGTTTCACTATTGAATGTTAGAAGTGTTTTTATTTTTCGGCTCGTTATATCTCTTCGTTTGTTCTACTTGAAACCACTATATCCCTCATTTTATTTCATCTCTGTTGGCACATTCGCTTGTGTCATTTCAGCGCTGATCCCAATCGCTTCCCTTTTTAGGCATCGAGTTTTCCCTGGTCTATAAACTGTAGGTAAGAACAATCCTCACGGATAAGCTTGGGACATCTGTGTATCCCGCGGTATTTTTCAAGTTTACTCTATCTTGTTCACTTTTTATTCTCCCACCTCACTAACTCTGGCAAACTTTGCTCAGCCTCCAACTGCACACATTAACCATGGATGACTACTTTATTCTGATTGATCATCCCGTTCTTTATATTTTATTTCCTTTCAGCACCGTCAACTCATCTTCAGTCAGAATACGTTGCTTCTCTTTGGGAAATTGCGAATTGGTCATCTAAAGGTTTGTCCACATTTAGTTACATGTTGTTTATCCATTGGTAACGGGATGGACTCACTGAGGGAAATTTCGTGTAATATCGGAATTCTGTCTATATATTGAAAGTTTTACAAATCGTTTAGTCATGATGCGCGATAATGAGACGATGTACTAGACCTCAGAGTAGTGCGCTTCACCGGGCTTTTGACCAGATGACGACATAAAATTATCTCACTGGGGTAGACGCTGTTGCTCGCACTTATCTTTTCTCTTCAAACGTATTCTCTGATCTTGTGGAACTTGTTCGTTCGAGGACATTGATTCTTCTCTCTGCCCTGTATAGGTTGTCCGCTCCAATTTCGAAAGAACAAATGCAACATGTTGAATCAGTAAGAGTCTGTCAGATGTGATGTCACGATCTAATTAGTGTTGTTTCTAGAAGTCAAGGACTATCTGTTTATTTCACGCAGTGATATAGTCTTTGTTGATCACGTTCGCGTCTCCTGTTTTACTGTGGCTTCGCTACGAATCGTTACAAAATTCCCAAACTCACAGGTTAAAGCGTTTCTGTTCCCCGACGTGCTTCTTCTTACGTTGCCCTACGAAACTGCTCAGTGCCGGGTCTATCCCACTGATAAACCAAATTCCATGTATCCGGTCAATCATCGTGAACGACGCTCGAAGCTGTCAGACAAGACCACACAGTTGAGACCAAGTGCTTCACAAGCCGCTGTTGTTTATCGACAAGGTGTGTTGAAGCGATTCAACCCTAGCTCATCAGAAGGTTCAATGTCAACTAGTCTTTCTGGGTTTGACGGTGATCGCGATGCTGAAGTTCGATCTCCATGCCTCATGTCCTTCCAGCCACCAGAACTTGCCCCTTCTGAGTCTTCGGCGCTGTTCGACACATGCGAAGGTGGCCTTGAGTGGACTACAATTCCATCCTATCTGGAACGCTATCGGCTATACAAAAGCGCGATTTTATTGAAGCAATTTTCGTTGGAGGACATGCCAAACGAAACTATCAAATCGACACCGTTACATGCCCTGTTCGGTTCGGATGGATCGTGTGAGTTTTTCCGTTTACCGTACGGTTGTTGACTACCAATCCCCTTCTACTTTCTAGATTTATTCCAGCTAACTATAAAATAGCGTACGTTTAAGGAGACGTAAGTGTTGTTGACTATGTGGATTCCCATGTGTGATAAACTCGATTGATTCGTATCTACGACGTAATTTATACCGTCTGATATAAATTGGTTGTGTGGTAATTCGCTTTCAAGATACACATTCCGCTGGCACATTGCACTCTCATTCATTCCTAAAGTAGACGCATTCACTTGAACAGGATAAAGAGAATGATTTCACACTGTCCGATTGTGCACGACTGTATTCAAAAGTCACCGAAATTCTATTAGGTGTAGCGATCTGCTGCGTCATTTCTCGGACGTACTCCGAAATAACTGAACAGACTTGCCGATCTGGTGTTCTAGAACCGACATAAGACCAATAATCGGAACCATGCGAATTCGCCCCAAATTATTCGATTTTGTTTAGAAGAGCTCTGTGGAGGGGATATAAATTGATCTCACGGTAGTGCACTGGTAACGCTACCGATTACTGGCCGCACGTTTGAACACGTCGAACCCTGGTTATCTTGGTCATTTTTCTTCAGGTTTTGGCAGCCCGGTTGCACCATCCAACCCCCATATATCAACAAACGCGTTGCGGTGCTTAAAAGCTGGAAATCCTCTGTTACCGATTACATATTCTGGAAAAATCCAGACCGGAATGTCATCCTGCTTCAAACACTGCCGAACAATGATTATTTCAGTACCGTATTTTTGGTGGACCACGAGTAAACACAAACGCCGGACTGCAGTTTTATTCTCATTGCTTCTTTATCTTAGATGTAGAGCTGTCATCACATCCTCCTTTTGAGCATCTTTTAATCTGTTCTTTTCCACGCTGACTTGTATCCGGATAATCGGATGTGGTCTACTCCCACATAATGCAGTCTCACGACATACGTGAAGTCGCCATCTTAGCCTATAACCGAGGAGTGTTTGTCAATCGTGTATCGTGGTGGTGACGTACTTTCCTTGCATCTTATATGATTCACTGTATGCTAGATTCGATTTGGGACCACTGTTTTGTTTGTGGGTGTAGATGATTTGAATAAATCCACTATTCCGTTCATTCCGGACTATCTGTTGAAACTCGCAAACTTTCCCGAAACAAGTACACATTGCTCCGTGAAAATGCTCTCTTTTGTTAGCACGTAACAGCAACATGTGCTGGCTTTGCGTGCAGCCATTTTGATCACAGTTTTTCTACCCTCAAAGCCCCTTTGAATGCTTTTATGCCCCCTACACCAGCTGTTCGACATAGAGTTGGTTAACCGCAAACACCCGATACTTCAAGACTGTTTATTCACAGTCATGGCTACACGTTATTTCGACGGCTTCACCTTGTAGGAGGGAAAATCAAAAGCTCAAGCTACCGTCATGATTTAACTGGGGGACTCAAAACACTGCGTTGTGGAATCTTTGAAGCTTCCACAAACCACGTCACTTACCTTAAAACCGTTTCGCTCTTAAAAAGAGTTTTTGACGTGCGTTTTTCATTATGGAAGTTTTTCCTGAGTTGCTTCTTTCAATGATAACCCCACTTTGCCCACTCCCCCTTTTCTCCTTGTTTTCTATGTTGACGCTGTTTGTAAATCTCAGACTATCCACAGTCTTTAGTGTCGTTGATCGTACCTGTCCGAAGCGTACCGATTATTTGTCACCTGGGTTCACCACTCATTGTAATGTATGATTACTGCCAACCACTGCAGCGATGACTCGTTCAACTCACCTTAGCCATGACTGCACATAAAGTGTGTGCCGAATAATTTTCTACCCTACGTTGTGTTACATTTCAAATCATCACCATCGTCATCATAGACAGCTTAACTGCCACACAACCAGCAGCCCTGTTACATTCGAGAGCCGAGATGCAATTGTGGACCTCAGTTGGTGATTCCAAATGTACCGACCAGAGTGCCACACTACAAGGTTGTGGCGACAACGGAGTAGAAACAGGAGACTAACAAAACTGACCCTCCAAGGTGTTACGCCCACCGCTCTAACCTTTTGGACTTGTTATAGAAGAGTATGCCATCTGCCTACCTGATAGCTTCCCTGATAGACGGTCACCTAAAACCAGTAGCACGGGTAAGCTTGAAGAGTGTGCCAATGTTCTCTGAAGCAAGAGCGGTTTCCATTTTCTTAACCTTTCCCATTAAGGAAGCATTACGACCTGCGTCTAGGCTACGTTTCAATTTCCTACGGATATCTCTTCTGGATTTGTATGAACTGCCAAGAGAAATGTTCCGTCTGGTTCATAACAACTCCAGGGATTTCTCCGGGATTCAAGGTCTGCTTAACCCATGTACCCCGTGCCGCATCTTACGAAATCTGCCTCATTAATGGTCTGAGAATCGTGTCCAGCAGCTATTAGGATCTTCGGAGTGAGATCTACTAAGACAGCTCTCTGAGCTGGTTTGGCACTTATGCCTTACCGACAGTATGGCCGATTTTTCATCAAGTCGTTGCACAGGAAAAGTGATAACGAAAAAACAACATACCAACGCATGATCTGAAGCATTAAATGTAAAGTTTTTCGACACACATTGTTATCGAAGAAGCTGTTTGCGAGCAACGTCAACACATGTTGCCTGTCACGTACAGTTGGGGTTCCATTTTTGATGACTAGAGTGGATGAGCTAGAATCCTTGACAAGTAGCCCATCATTTGATTATTGTAAACTTAAAGCTCAAAGTTGGTTGGTGCTGTCGTTTCGAGATGGATTCTCTCACCATTCCCTTTCGAGCTGTGGCGAGTGTTCACTCTGTACAAATTTATTATGGAGCCATCAATATTTTTTTATGGTTTGGCCCGTTTTCAACTCAGGAAGCTCTTTTTATAAAAACGGATCCAGGTTTGACCCAAGGGATATCGACATTAAAACTCACAAAAGTCAGCGAGAAACGGTTAATTAGGTGCTAATTAACTGTACCGTCACTTTCAGCACAGACGGCTATTCCATACTTGCAGAGCCTGACGATATACACGTTATCCCTTTCTCTTCGAAGTCAGATATCCAAGCCCCGCATGATATTTGTCAAAGATTTGCGAACTATAGCTTTCATTTTTTGTTATTCTTCAAGGGGAGGAATTCATGACTCATCTTTGCCGAGTCACCCTGTCCGTTAGCACTTACGTGAAATTTTCATAGGTTCTCTCTGGAGTTCAGATCAAGACTACAAAATGCCAATCTATACGCGGAACACTACAGTATAAAATCTTGAAATGGTTAGGTGCGGTACGTTTGTGTATACACTTCTGTGGAAGCTGAAACTTCCATTGTGAATCCGTATCCCCAAAACCAACAGCTAGTTTGCGAGTTTGCACCGTAAAGCACGAATGCTTGTTTATCGTTTAACCTGACATTTAGCTGTTCTCTTAGTGGGTAATCTTTCCAAACCACCAGAGACAATTTTTTACCTTTCAGTGTTACAAAACACATTTGTTACCTCTTTAGATCTTATTTATGACGAGATCAATTATGATCTAGTAAATTGAGGTCCTTCATTACAGAGGATGACTTTATCTCAGTCCACTCATTCCTATCTCTTTTTCTGTTGTTTGCATATTGCGTGACCACATTGGTTTCAACCAATGTCCTCCGGCGTTTATCCATAAAGGTGCGGCTGTTGCATGTAAAAAGTAACGAAAACCGCGTTCACTGTCACTTAGTATGTGACTGGTATTCACTGAATGAACGAATGGCATTAAGAAGTTTAGCTGTAAGCCATTAGCGGCGCGTATCACTCATTGTCGTCACAACAGCTTCATCCACTTGAAAGGTTTTCCTGTTTTGTCATCAAGGTTTTCAAGGTCCATCGTGTTCAACATTGTATTCTGTGCCTCATATGTATTCGTGTAAACAGCCGATCAAAATACTATAGAAGATAAGCTCATTTTTTTACACGCCACACATCTGCAGTCATTAGTGATGAACACAGGCAGATCACCACGCCTGATTAGATCTTAAGTAGTGGCCAACCTGTTTCGTTAATTCTCTGACTAACCATCGCTTCGTGCTAGTCCTGAAAAAATCTTCAACATGCCGGCTACCTTCTCAAATATCAATAAACGGACTTATTTTTTTCAGACCATTACCTGTTCCGACTTGCTCGCAAACATCCGGTTGGCTACACTCATGTGCATTCACCAAACAAACCGTCTCCTCCGGTTCCTCGCACTTCTTCGCGTCGAAAAGTGGGTCGAGCCTCTAGCTGGTTTTGCCGGTTGCAACGTCATCTATCCACCCCTTCAGCCCCAAGAGGTTTGGTACCACCAAACGATGGTCAGACGGATACGTTTGTCTTGCACGCTTCCAGCGCCGATGAAAAGTTTCTTTGGATGTCTCTGCTAAGCCCGCTTGTCGCTGAGGTATTAAGTACGTCGACTGATTGAGCTGCTGCACTTGAGTTTGTCTTTATGTTAAGCACGGAGTTGTTTTGGTTCGCACTTTCTTTTGGATCTCCCGGATATTTACGCAACGCACAGCCAGGCGGTTTGGCTCTTCGTTGATGCACTCTGAACTTTGGCCACGCATCCGTGGCCATGGCTATACGAAGGTATTCACAAAGATTATGCGGGCTTACGCTCTTCTTCAACTTTTTATATTTTTTGCGTAATTCCAACATACCACTATCAGGTTATTTGTGACTCAGGTTCTTGACTATCATACGAAGGTGTTAATCACCTTGGATTACTTACTGATTTTTTATATTCATTTTCTTCTCCTCATAGTTTATGCTTATTATTTTTCATTGTTTTCAGTCTGTTCTAGACTTCCACAAATTTTCTATGTACCTCCATGTCTCTGTTCTTATCAATGTTCACTTGAATTTTGTCACTGTGCAATAGAACAACGTAAAACACTTCCTTATATCCCACATTTTGAGTCGTTTTTTTTTCACGCCTGATATGTTTGAATTTGAGTCTATTACTCCGTTCATGGCATTTTATATTTTCGCTGGAATATCTGTTCGAGCTTGTGGGAATCCAATCATACCATTGAAATTAATGGGATAGTCACTGTCTCTCTTCAAGACGATTGGACAAGCAGATATTGCTGAGTATGTGTACATGTTGGACAGACGATAACCTGGCGTAGAGGGGCGAAATCGTTCACCGACGGGTTGACCATCATAGATCGGGTTCACCTCCGAGGCTGGAGACCTCGCGACTGCCAGAGTCAGTGACGGGAGACGTTAGGTGATATAGCGGCTAATGGTGCTCAGTAACATGAATGTTTCTGTTTGGCCGGGTTGTCCGTGAAGTGAGTGCACTTAATGATGATGGTGCAGTGGAAACTGTAAGTAAGCTATCTTGTTGATGATACCTTACTTCCACTTACAGCTTGGTTTTCTGTTCGCAAGGTGTAGACATCTTAATGTTGAATGTTTGGGCATAGATTTAGCTGTCTTTTTTGGTGGTTAGCTCTTTCCTCATCCCCTCCTTGTTTCTTCTCTCTTTCTATACAGGCTTCGGTTTTTTCTTCTTCGTGCCTGCATGACAGTTAAGCATATGTGTGAACCACTGTTGTATTGCTGTCTATGATGATAATGATGAGTGTGAGTATTTGCGCATGGGAACTCGGTCGTGTGTATTGTGAAGTCAGTAGGTCAGTGGCCAACGTGCGTTTCGTTAATGTATGCTCGGATTTCAAATCATGATCGTGAAGAGGATGTGTAGTATCGACGGTCTCTAATATGGACAAAAGTCGAATCTCGTGACCCTTTTTGAAGAGGGTTGGTAGAACTGTTCTTGAGAAGACGAAAGCTACAGTCATTTGTGAACGGTATACAACTTATGTAGTTTTTCAGCCCACTGACGGTTTGGTAGGATTGTGATATACCTTGGTTCAAAGGCCATCCACAGTCGCTTATATCGTTCCGATTGAACGGCACCAATAAACTGAGGCACGACTCCAACCTCGTTTCAAATGGGGTTTTTGAACGCCGATTGAATCAGATGATCGGTCTGTGACAGAATCGTATGGTTGTGTGGTTAAATTCTCTCTTAATTTTTGTCATGAAGCAAAATCCTTTGGGTTTTCTCCGATCCTGCTTTCGCTTTTTTGGAATCTACTGTTTACCTTTTAGCTGTACCCCGGCTCTCTTCAGTTACCTCATTTTTGCCAAACAGCTTTATGCTTGGTAGCCTACTCTAACAATTCACTCGTTAGGAAATGCACTGATTGTGGAGCTTAAGCAAGTAACTTTTGGTTTTGTTTCTCCTGTCAACTTTCTAAGATTGCTGTCCGAACTTACGGTACTCCGCTGTGTAGGAGACAGAGAAAGTATTTGTAATTATCGCTCGTATAGTAATTCTTTTCTGAAGTTTTCAACTGTCTATTGTTAATATGACCAGAAAAGGTCGGTCTGCTACACGAAATCCATTGCAAAGTTCGAAAATATAGGACAACGAACACGTAAGCCAACCTCGTCCTTGCCGACACGGTGTTTCCACCACACGTCGATAATACTTCGGAAACACCGGTGGTCGAAAACGGATACTCCATGAGCATTCCTCACGTGGATAAACCAGGTTTCGGAGTCATACAGTAAGATCGCATTATACACACGGCATTTCATGTCGATGTCACCGGAGGCGTAGAATGGCAAACTTCATCCGGCCCTTTGCTGTGCGATTTGTAATCTCGGTTATCCCACCGGCGCTGATACAACTCCCAAGGTGCGTGTGCTTCTCAACCATTTCGAACGACTCATCGTCAAAGGTGAGAGCAGGCGCAGAGTCCTGCCTTTCTTGTAATGGCACGCTACACATATTAGGTGTAAGGGCCATTAGCGATCGTGATATATAGACTATGCTCGTACGAGTTCACCAGCATGAACTTCGGGAACTCTGAATTCATAGTCAGTTCAGTAATTGTTGTGAGGAATTTACTTGCTAGAAACTGATTTTTGCTCACATTTGCCTTCAGTTTTCGCACTCAGCCGTACTTTTGAGCCGACCCATTTCAAATATGCACACTACACTCGAGTTTCCCACTCATTAGGGCCTATCAGTGGTACCTACCGTTGTTACGACCGAAATTCTTTCTCCGAACACGATTGTATGACAGTCTTTTTGATTACTGAGCCATTTACATTCCCTAACGCTTACCATTTACCAGTCCGTCACTGAGCAAGCTTGGTGGTTTCTATGATTTTAACAAGAGAAACCATGCTTGTTGAATCGGCGATTGGAATGAACAGGACAGTTATTCTCCCCATGAGATGACAAGGCAACTTGAGCACTACTCAAAAGTGAGCCAGCTGAATGTTTGCCTATGTTGGTTCGGCTCTCTGTTTAGAGATTGATGGTACAGTGGTCAACGTAGGCGTCTCATGAAATCGTGGTTCCGGTTCAGATCACGGCCGTGGAGAGGGTATGCATTATTAACGAGCTCTGACGAGATCAATCCTCTACTCTAATGCCTCTTTCCGAAAGGGGATGGCTGAAAAGTCTTTAGACCGGCAAAAACCGCAGTTATTTTTGGGTGATGTTTAATTCACACCGAATATGTGATGAAAGTGTAGGACTTGTTTTGGTCGAACGATGTATTACATTTGTCATTGGAACATCTGTCGCAACCGTCAAAGTTTCCGATCACCAACTTTTTGAGTAGTGCCAATATGTCCGCGGATCATGTAAACCCGAGGGAGGAAGTTGGTGTGCATTGCCTACTAAGAATTCGGGACTGCCTGTAGAAGATTGTGACTACCATTAGCGCATACTTTCCGCCACAGTATTTTACTTCTCAAGCGACATTAATCTAAATGCAATCATCGGTTTATCTTATGTGGTTTCACTGCTTGTAGCGTGGTGCAGTCACTGTATGAAAGATTCGACCATCCCCCTATGTTTCTTAACAGGTTTTTGGAGATCTCTACCGAAAAATGTCATAAGATATTCACCTATACTTCTGTCTCACGCGACATTCGTCTGTTCACATTCGGTGACGCTTGTTTTACCGGAGCGAGTTGGTGTGCACCATTGGATGACCAAGCAACTCATCAGATGGCCGATGCATTCACTTAAACAAACTAACGGCTAAACTGTTTGAGAAGCTTCTTTTGATTTAAAATGAAACGTTTTATGGCAGTGGTCGATATAATAGTCCGGTCAGCTCGGTCGTACGTGACGCGAACCGCAAGTTCTAGGCATCAATTGATGAAATCTACTGTACAGACAGTTGTCGGTATTGGGGTTTGACGCCAGATCCAGTGCAATCACGTTTGGGCTATCTGCAACGAATTCCACTTGAATTGTTCATTTCAGATTATGTTTTTCTCTCTTGAATCCCCTTTGCCTCCTAAGTGTTGTTATAATTTATAGATGTGGTCCAACTTTAATTGATTGTTGCAACGAAGCCTGTTGCAGCTCTTCATTCAGACTTCTTACGACTGTCTGTATGGTAATAATTGAGAGGGCTAGTAGATTAAAGGGTGGATGTTGTTGGTTTTGTCACGTTTCTTGTGCTGGTCGTTTAACTTGCAAACGTTTGTTAGTTACTGTTATCAGTGCAGACTCGGCTGAAACGCATGTTTTGGTTGTCAGGGTAACCTTAGCATACAACGAGGGGTTCAGCAGGACTCTTGTAGCTGCTTCATATCCGTTTCAATCTGTATTTGACTGCCCACACAGCAAGTCTTTTGTTTACTGTGAGTGCTCAGTTTGTTTAACACTGGAACAAACAGATCGTTTGTGACCGTTTTCCACTTTAAATTCGTAAACTTTTCATTTTGATAGTCATACGCGTATGTTTCCGTGACTTTTACCTACCATATACTTTTTGCGATTTCTCCAAAAGTTAATCTAAATTTCGTGTTCATTACGGAGTGTTAAATGCGTTCGTCCCCTAAGACTGCAAGGTATCGCATAATCCAGATTACGATTGTTACAGAAGAACGCCACGAAGTCGGATTAGAGTTCATTTATGCAATACATCAGTCGTGGTTGCCTGTAACAAAAGACATCAGTTCGCTTGGACGTACACTGCCACTATCGACACACAGGCCATACCGTGGATGGCCGAGGCAAGTTCATGCAATTTGGTATCATTTGATCACTGTTCAGTTGACGGTCGCTTATGTTGACTCGTTTGTCATTTCAGTCAATATACTGTATGGTAGCGACCTGGTCAATCTGCACCCACGCAGTTACCATTGTTAAAACAGCATTTTGAAGTCGGTCATTAGCATCAGTAGATATTGATAGTCTAAATTAATACGTTTATACTATTGGCCTGCTCCCACCACAGATGAGGTTAAACGAAGATTGGAAAACTTAGTTAGTTGTTATCCACCGGCGGTGAAGGCATTCCTTGCTGTTGCCAACCTAATGAAACAGTATGCCCACCTGATCTGCTGTACACAGAATGTACTCTCTTTGTCAGAGTTTGTGCTCCGAACTTTTTTAGGTAGAGCAAGCTTACTCATGTAAACGCGGATCCGGAATTGCCTTTGACTATCTTACAACATTCATGAGATGCCGGCTACATTTCCATCTCATGACTTCACACGGCACTTAGGGTCAAACTTTTACCCATATAAAGCGACAGTCTATCGGTCTCGCTAGGTTGGAGGATGAGGGAGAATAAAGACGTTTCTGGCAGGCGGTTGTTTTTGTCTTTATAGTCCTGTCTTGTGGTTTCGTATTTCTTCGATCCTGAACACAAACTGAGTTGAGACTATTTGGTCAAAACACTCGTTCGAAGTGTTGCGGATCACCGACACAACGCCAACCATTCTACAAACGACTCTGTACAAACTGTGACTGTCTATTGGTGTATAACTCGGAAGTAGTCATTGCGTTGAGCCCCTTTGGCAGAAAAACATCCTGTGAGCAAAGTTTCTCCGTGCCCTACGAGACCTCTTCGAAAGATTAAGAAAGCCTATAATACTTAATCATATTTGTTCGCGAAATGCACCTAACTGCCTATTAATCGTCAGTTAAATCGTTAGAGTTCAGCTTACATCTACACATTACTCGGTGGCAAGTGCGACAACGAGATCCGACGAATCATAACGAGGCTGAGTTGATTGAAATCTCCTACCAAGAAACCCGTTGTTGATATCCAAGCGCTCAGCAGTAATTTTAACAGGGAACGTACTGAGTTTATGTGCCAACATTCAAATTACTTATTCACTGCTTAGCACAGCGTACAATTGACTATCGGAGGACGGCGCGCATCGCTCCAATCCATACAAGGAGACGTCCAGGTCCCACCGGATTCTTTGTGCATCTACAGCATTTAACGTTTTCGTAGATTGATTCCTTTCCCAAACGCAGGCATGAAAGGTTATCTCTGATTCCGATCAAGTCTACTGCCGTAGCCCTTGTTCACTTTCGTTTCATTTTTTTCAGTTTCTTTTGCGATTATTGAAACCAGAAAGAGGTTTTTGCGCTACTTATCTTAGGCGCACTTCTCTGTGCCTCACTCAGTGCATGCAGCAGCCCGTCAAGTTATAGATAGTCAAGTTCGTAGGGGTGTCTCATCTAAGCTTAAAAGGCATACTTGTAAAATCACTTTAATTCTACAAAACGTAACTGCTGATTTGAACCTGTAAAAAATGCTAACTTGTGGATCATCTGAGTTTGTGTTGAATGAAACGTTCAGGATGATATCGGTGGAGAAGAAATCGGGGGGATAGGCAACAGATTTTGTTTGTTAGTGTTGGTCAAGCTCACTCACTTCGACTTCCAGGCTACATAGATTGAAATCTTTGTGTTGTTTGTTGAGAGTGTCAACCCGTCGTTTAACGTGTCTTTCATTCTTAGCCGTCTCCCAGCCTGCTGCTGTAGTATACAGCGCTCATAATCAATGATTTGACGAAGAAAACTGTAGACAGCCTCCTACAAGTTAACAAAAATGGATCATATCCAATCTCCGATTCGGCATTCTCGTATCCTGCACAGCTTCAGATTGAAAATTTTACGCGGTATGGCAGCTGCACTGGTTCGACGATGTGAATTTTGTTGGACTGAACTACTTGCACTAACGACACTCACTGAATTTTCACGACGTGTATGTTGTCTTATTCTGGTTTGAGACTCGTTCGATGTTGATCTTCCAAGTTTACACATGGGTTTCAGGAACATACTTATCTCCTCCTTTTCTTTCGTTTTCAAAGAAATGACCTTTTTTCTATTCTCCATTGTTAGCCGATCATTTGTGTGAACCACCGATGTGGTGCAAGCTTGTGATATTTGTAATGAACGTTCAGTGAACATTGTAGGGCAAAATGTTCAACTTAGTGCACGTGCACATCAACAATTGCATATTACTTATCGAAGCGATCCGTTCCTGATGAACATGTCTTTCTGCACGCACAACGATAGTTTTCTCTTTTTGTTGGCCATGACCTTGGAAAGTTCCCTCCGAATTCTGTGTCCACGTTCGTTGTCAAAAAAACTTACTTTATCGAGTGGTTCGTGTTTTTGGTTGCTTTCAGCTAATGCTCTCTGATCCAGGATTTCGTGAGCTGATATCATTGCCCTTGAGTGCATCGGTTCTACAAGGGCTTTCGCGAGCAGGCTATACCATTGTTTCTGAGGCGGCCGGTCTCAGTGATGAACGAATGGCGTCCAGTAGGTTTTTCAGTGATCCGAATAGGTTACTGTTTTGTCACTATTAAAACAGGCTAGTATCTATTTGACGTATACTATGATTCTTCTTTAATTGTGATATTATGTGTGGTCGTTTTTAAGGGGTCTCCATTTGAGAACTGTCATTTTTCCACATTTTCGGTTCGACATGATCGAAACCAGTGGTTCTGACCAAATTTTGAATTCTTGGGTTATTTTACTTTGCTTTCTAGTTTACCTTCTGGATTGTAGAAGAACCAAATCTCACTTTCAAATTAAAGTGAACTCAACAATCAAAAGTGTTGTCTTATTTTTAACTTATTTTTGCCCTGTCTATCAGACCTACTAGAATTCTTAAAGCAGTAATGGTGAATCAAATTACTTGAAACAACCATCCGTGGTCCGTGTAAAATGCGTGTTCTAAGGTTACGACCTACCTTTACCGAATGAATGACAACCGGCTGTGTTCCTGACAAATTTTTCCACGGAACTCGACAGATCTGTGTCGACTTTTATTAACCGTTCTCAGTGAGATACCACATGATCTAACAAAGGTTATCCAACCACGGGATTGTTGCTATCAATCAGTGTCTCATCGCAATTTTCCCGTGCCTTACCGAATCGATTCCTGACTATCCGGCTGTCATTTGTTGACGGGAACCCTCTCATCGAGTCGGTGCAGAGATCGCGGCATGTTGTCATTTTTGTTGCAAAATACTTTCATTGCAACCTTCTTCTTTTGATCCATTTGCACGTGAGAACTGTTGTCTAGTGTTCAGAAAGGTTGTACAATTTTTGGCTTGAACTAGCATGTCACAACAGCGTGTCTCCATAACACAGCTTAGCCGTTTGCTATTTGCCACTCTTCGTCTCTGGCTATGGTTGATGCTAATCCTAACGACCGTGATTGTTGCTGCTCAAACTAAAGTGTTCGAATAAATCGTCTGTCACAATACACTTTTCCTCACTCAATCCCCTTATAAGCCGTAAACCAACAATTTTAGCCACGATTCTATAGTTTTGAAGTTTTTGTTCGTGAGTACCGGACCACAAAAGAATGCTGTGAGTGTTTTTCGGTACATGGATTATCAAAATCCAAAATCTATTACCTTGTCGCTCTGGCTCACTCAGCCTATGGTTGACCGGTTTAGTCGTTTTTTTTATTAGCTTACTGGAGTGATCAACAACGCGGTGTCTTGGAGAAAGATAACCAAGCCCATGTACCAAAGTTATATCAGACACTCACCGGATCGTATTTTCTTTATTGTGTATGCAGTTACACTCCGCATAGGGGCGTGCATTTTATCCCGCCTTTTAAAAGCTCATGCTTTCGTCAATGGCTAAGTTGCGAAATAACACTGCTTGAGAGTAGCAGGATAATTCTTAAGGGCATCCCCGTCGTTAACTAACTGTTTTGGTACAGATGAGCGAATTATCTGGAAGTCACCGGAATCTTTATCGTCGTCTACTAGCCGATACCTATTAACTGTGGTACAATGTTACTGAATTTCAAACCGTACAAAATCCATACGTTCTTCCGTTGTTATCGGTGGTTATTTCTTCTCAGAGAAGCGATTTCACATAGCTCTAACTGTGAAACAGTATTTCCTGTTTTACTTCTCTCCGACACCTTTATCAGCCATCGCATTGTATCAAACTATGTATAGTAGGAGACATTGGTCACATACGTATACGCAGATTTCATTTGATGTTTTGGTAGATTATAGCTTTCACAATCACCAAAATGGAGAATTTCCCTCAGCAACGTTGCAACATTTAGATTGCAATCTAAATGCCAAGCTCGGCGGTCAACCTGCCATCAATACTATTGCTATCAGTTTCGAAGTGATCGTCTGTCCTTTTTCTCTTGGCGTGTCCCCGAAACAAAATTTTCCCGCCTGCCCTGAGAAACCATTTGACATAGAATACGTGTCGTCTCCGATTGGTTAGCCTCCTTTTATGTGCATCATTTGTGCCACAGAGTGCTTCAATTTCTTTTCCTACATTCCGGGTGTTTGACACCTGTGGCTTGCCGATGTCGAGCTGGTGAGCAAGCTTCTTTGATGTTCCATCTGCTGCTCTCTCTTATAAATTAAATCGCACTGTTTGAGAGGAAATATCGTTTCCTTTGTCCTTTTGGCTAAATCAGTTCCGTATCGTATGTTAACTTCCACGCTCTACATCCGCAACGTTTGACAGTGTACATGGATAGTTTAGCTGTTTCAGTCTCAGTACCACATTAACTTACCCCTTGTTAAGCAGTGAGTCCTATAAGATTCGTGCGTGATTAGTTTTCTTTGCGCAATGTATCAAGTTGGCCGATGATTTGTGTGATTCACGGATTGTGTTGAGACAATGAAAGGATTAATTTGTCACATACCTGCGGAGCAGAGTATATTTTGTCAATCAGTTTGCTGACGAGGGTGAGGTGTTGCTTCGGTGGTGCATACAAATGCGTTGGGTTACGACGCTTTACCAATCTGTTATGGTTGTTTTCCATCACTTTCAGACCAACTTCACACGTTCCTTCTCCAGCGTTTACGTTTGGTTCAGCAAGCACTGGACATGTGTATGAATGACGATTGATCGTGCTGCCTCACTGGTGTATATATCTTTCGTTGTCATTTCTCCGGCGTAGCTTAGTTATGATATACGTTATGGCCTCTCTACGATGCAACTGACCCAGTTCAGAGATAGAATTGTCGTCCCATCTGTAAAGGACGGCTTCTGTGGTGTCCTAAATTCCTGCAGAACATCCACTCGGTTGGATAGATATGGTTACTCTTGGGGAGTTTTCTTTCCTAAAAGGACTATTGGACTTCGTATACCCTCTCCACATTGCCATAGTATGTACCTATGTGACTATTTTTGACTCGTTATTACTTGTTTATTTCACAAAGCCATTTGCGAAACAAAGTGGTGTGAAACCCTTCACTTCGAACTTTATTCCATAGGAAGTTTGCGGAGTGATTTCTTTGTAGTGCATCAGCATACTGCAAACTGATGGTTGGTTTCAATCCGTTGAAATACATCTTACGCCTTTTGTATGCGTCATTATGCTCAACATTGTGAAGCACTAACTCATCAAAAGCGAGTGAGAAGGGCTTCACGTGCATAGTGAGTCCGCGGAACAGAAATATCTTTCTTACTCGGCCTACTTGAAGAAGGACTGAGGCTGGTCTGCATCCACGGGATGGGATTTATATTAATAGCTAGCAGTTTTTGTTAGCCCCCATTTAAAGGTACGCCGTATATTAGTCCAGCAAACGTACCGCTTCTGTGCTTTTTTACTGATCAGTTTTGTAACACCGGAATACATCTTTGCCCGGACGCCTTGATTGATAGAATCTACTCGATCCTGCTTGCTTGTACGGCAGTTGTGCAACCGAGCGATAGTCTATGACTACTCTCGTCTTTTAGTGAGTAGCAATATCTCCTCCCATTTCTGATATCGAAACAGTATACTCGGTTTTCACCAAATATGGTTAACAGGTTGTGCGTATATAAGAAAATTGAGAGGACATTGGGACCAGAACCTAAGTTCATTTATTTTTTCTGTTTATTGACTAACGTTTCCACCTATTTACAGTGCATTCTCGAGGACACTTTCTGTGGATTTTTGTTCATAAATCCGGACTCCTCAGAACCTAGCTTTGAGACGTTTTACCCCGAAATTTGTTTTGCAATCTTACGAAATTGGCTTGAATTAGGATATTCTCTACTCCCACATGATTTTTAATGCGGAAGGTAGTTGGTTGTCTGTAGGTTACCGTAAGCACTACGTACGCTCGTATTGCATCATTCTATTGATAACACTTTTGTTCGCTTCTGCTTCGCTTTGAATATTTGTAAATAACTGAAGTGATCATCTCTCTTTTTTATACTCTGCTTTGTCAAGTATGTGGGGTCGATTTGGACGCTGCTCGGACCGCGTTACGTGTGATCCGACGCTACTATGACCTCACCTGTGACCGACCTGTCGGATTGCCGTCATGTCTTATCGAAATGCCCACTGCTTATGATTTGCTCATGGGCTCGGAATCCAACGAAACTGGGGTGCCCTGTCCAAACGCCGTGGTTAGCATGTGTCGTAGGTCAGATTGTTTCTCGGTTGGCGCTCGGTTACGTTTTGTATTGCAGTGGGATTTAGGTTTATTTTCAGACTGTTCTGTTTTTACTCAGTTACCTAGATTGAAGGTTGATTTGACAACATTAGATCGTGTGCTGTAGTGTGATTTGGCTCAGATAGCTGGGCCGTACCACCCAGAATGAGTTGGCAACCGTTTAAGTTTCAGACCATATGGCCCGACAGGCACAATCAACATAATGCGATGCTACTAATATTTTTGTAACGGATGCATATCACTAGTTTCGCTTATCAATGTAGCCAAAATGTAGTTTTCTTCTGTTCTTCCGGGCTGTCCAGCTTCAATGCAACCTTCTCGTGTCCACTTATACCCTAGATTCACGTGATGTATCAGGTGATCGTTCGGTGTTCTATCATGATGGTTGTGGATAGGCATAAAACTTCGCCCATACCTTTCAACCATAAAGAATCACACGTCATGTACATCTCTCTCAGAGCAACTCTTTGGCTCAGGACGAAAAAATTACGCGATCTTGGCTGCGCAGTCCGCGAAGAGCTAAGCTTGCTAACCCAAACCTGATTCGTCAAGTCCACCGTTACCGACGTTTGTGCCTAGTATCACTGTCGGGAGTGTCCATCGGGGCTGGACAGCATGTATTGAAAACTGTGGGGCTGACTGCTCCGTCCTGACGATTAAATCGTTCGTGTATGACATGAACCGTCAGTTAAGTTCAGTCGTTCACGACCGAGTGTTCGTTTACTACTCCCCGTGCGAGGTTGTTCTTGGTCAGTGGCTATGTAACCACACGGCCCCTGATCTCTGCCTGCTGTCTGTTCCTGATTCTTTGTAGTCTAACAACACTTATGCAAAATGCTTAGCTTTGACGGCCTTCATTTTGCTAGATATCCCTCTGTTACTGAATGTTTTCGTACGCCGTGACTATGCTAGCACTCACCAATTTGGAGACCAATTACTTTTACGCTTCCGTTATTTAACTGTAACTTCTTAACTGTTCTCACAACACTATTGCAATCGTTCCTCGCTGCAAATCCTCTTCGCGAAACGCGTCCAGTGTTTCGAAGTATATACCACACAGTGCTCTACTTTTCACATCTAGCTTGTTCGAAATTTTCTCCCCTTTTTTGCTGTGACCTGCCTTCTCTTTGAAAAATGCTTGTACGATTCACTCTTTGAAAACAATCGATACCGGCCACTCACAGGCAGTGGGAATCGGAGCTAACATCTTATTCCCGGAGCTCCAGGCCTAGGTCAACTCTTCATTGCCAAATGTATGAGATTATTGAATAAGTGGCTCTTTTTAAATTCTTCAAGAGTCCCACATTTGAACAAATCATACAGAAGGTTGAAATTACACCAGTTCTGCCCAGGCATGTTCCGCTGCATCTGTATTAGTCTCTATGCAAGCGGTTTCATTGTGTACAAAATTCCAGACGATAAACCAGATATCACGTGTTAAATTTTACTTGTTCACTACCATTCCACCCTGTGAGGTATTGAAGTCGGCTTGATAAGAACGACACAAATTCTTAAATTTCGCTTCTTTTACTTTTGTTCTTTGATCTATACTTCCGTATATTCCAGTCATCCGCATTAAATGTTTTTAGAGGTGTGTTGAAATCTGCTCTTGATTTTATCGTGTGGTGTCGGTCTTTTGCCTGCTTTGTTTAAACAGGAAATGATTGTCTCACAAACCGCACACCTTTCATGACAGGTTAGGCTATGGAATCACCAGCCTTGGGCAAGGCTTGTGAGGTTTACACAGGTCGCATTTAGTGTTCATCTATTGTTTGGCTTGTATCCATTTTTCCATTATGCCCCGTGATGTCTTCAGTTTCACTACGTACGGAGTAGACAGACAGTCCTCCTTCAGAAGACGGATTGTGCGTAAGTCTTAGTCCATTCAGGTTTAACACAGTTCTAGACGCGGACTCCCTCCTCGTCATTTTTCAGAACTAGTGACAACAGATTGTATTATGAACTACCACTGCTCGTCCAAACTGTTTCGGAGAGGTTTATGATCAGTTTTCGCTTGTGTACATCTATCCTCGTTTGCAAGGGTAGAATCCAATTCTCACTCAGTCGTCGGTGCTCTGTTCACACTTTTTCTGTCACGCTAACACCTTCCGTAACATTTCAACCTATACACAAAAAACGGAGACATTTCACATTTAGAGGTCGCCGTTGATTCGTGTCATATCCCATAAGTTCTAAACGCAGTTACTAACCTGGTTGATCCATTCTGACTTGTTGACTAAACATGAGCAACAGTCACATGAAAGTGTAGACGCATATTAACATCGAGGTCAAAATATACACCGATCCTCTTGACTAGGCAATCACGTGATTGGCCAAACATGTGAATGGCAAATGAAGCACACACACAGGAGCGACGAAGCGAGCACTTTGCAAATGCTCGAACGGACGGTACACGACACCCGTGTGTTCACCAGCATGTCACAATGACCGAGGCCGAATGACGCCTACACATAACCATTACCACAAACGGCCTGCGCTGCGCCACTTGCCGTTCCACTTACACACCTTGTATCCAATGTAAAACCAAAGCAATAAGACCAAGAGATGTGTAAGCGGAGACCTTTGTGGTTCAACCGTCCTATGCTGATTGGCCGAGCGGTAGATTAGTACGGCATTGAAATCCTTATCTCTCGGGATCGAACGGTAGAGACTCCAGGGGTATGAATTAAGCAATTCGAAGCACTTATTAGACCGTTATGGTCGATGTACATTTGTTTATAGCAATATCAATGATCTCATGTTTTGTGCACTTTACTACACCTACAGACTATGACCAGGTGACGATAGTCGGCATTTAACAGTGTTCAATAAAAGTCGAGGACGTTGATGGAAAGCGAAGAACCGGATATCCGCATAAAATTTAATCAGAACTGTTGTTTTAGGCTTTTACAACATAAATATAGTGTTTTTTAGTATTACATACTTTTCCAACACGTACTCCCGGTGTCGTGGTCCGGCATTCAGTCGTGTTTACAATCAGTCACGTTTACAATCGGTTGGGATACTCCACAGAGTTTTAATAGCAAACTGTGAATGTTCGTATGTGTGCACTTATATCCATGTTGCCTTCCCACGTAGCTGTGGTTCAGTGAATAAGTGTCTGGCCCCAATCCTGATATTTGCGCAAAGGTTATGCTTTCGATTCTTTTGTGTGTGGTGTTGATGGTAACCAACTTTCTTTCCAACAGGTGCTATGGAATCATATAGTTAGATAACTTTCCCGATGCATGAATAGAAGTCATCCTATATCTTTTCATTTCCCAGTTTGGACGATATTCTTGGCGGTGGATTTCCGACGATGAAGCTAACGGAAGTTTGTGGGGAACCGGGAGTTGGAAAAACACAAATCTGGTAAGCTCTTGCGACGTCGACTTTATTGTTACAGATTCTGCTTAGTACGTCAGTTTATTTCTTAACATTCCGTTGAACCATTAATCTATTTCGTAAATCACCACAGTGATTCCACAGCTGGTCTCTTTTTTCTGCTTTGACTACTTTTTATTCCAAGCTTCGAAAACTTTGTATGGAAACGAGAAACTGAAGGCTGCTTGTCAGTGTCGCAACTGGAACTTAACTAAAGACTAACTTTTGTTGAATGGCAAACTGGTATCTCATGATGTGTGTGGGTGAGCTAGTGAAACCATACCTGAAAACGATTGATACTATCCCAAGTGGGCATTGCACATCTTGTTACTGCCTGACTCCCTTGGAGAATCGGACAACCTGAGCACTATTCAAGCGAATGTGACATTACCATCATAGACAGCAATACATCAGTGGTTCACACTGATGCTTAACTGCTATACAACCACGAAGGAAAAAGCTAATCTTGTACAAGAAGTGGGAAAAACGATGGAGGGGAACGGACCTAACTAATAAAAATAACCAGGTCTACATTTAATCGCTTAGCATTAAGGCACCTACACTTTGCAAACAAACAACCAAGCGGTAAGTGAAAGTAAGGCGCCATCAGCAAGGCAGCTTCCTCACAGAGTCCACTCATCATTAAGTGTACCCACTTCGCATACAAAACTCGGCCAAACAGCCATAACATTCATGCCACTAAGCTCGATTAGCCACCATATCACCTAACGTCTCTCGCAACCGACTCTGGCAGTCGCTAGGGCCCCAGCCGGGAAGACGAACCCGATCTACAGTGGTCAACACCCCTTGGTGAACGATTTCGTTTGTCTACGCCGTCACCACCGATCCACCTCACACCTAATGCCAGTCGGCCGCAGTGCTCGATGTGATAGACGGCCAGCTGGCATCCTTAGTTCGTGAACTAACCATCCAAGTCTTTGCAAATGTAAGTCTTGAATAAAGGAACTCATTTAACAATCATTACGAAATACCCACTTTCTAACCTCCTCGCTGACTACTTGCTGGTGCCACTTGATACGACAGATCGAACGCAAAAATCGGCGGTCACATACCTGAAGACTGTTCACGTCTTCTACCCTGAGTGGTCATGTTTGGCTCCCGTAAAGCTCTCATGGCTGTCTTTATATACGCGACCTTTAAGTGTCAGAGAGACACCTCTCTTTCTTCAGTGGTGCCTCGCTAGATTGGTAAATACTGCCCTAACCTAACAGTAACACCTTGTCGTCAGCTTAATAGAGATCAGTCATTCTTTCAGTTGGTAGGAGATCCACGCCGGCATTTCGTGAATGACACAGACAGTCTTTCTTTTATTTGGTTGAGTGTTTGTATGTGAGAACTCGGCCGCGCCTTTGATGTCAGCGGTCTAGTAGCCAACATCGTTGCGTCATGTAAGTCTGGTCTGTTTCGATATTGGCCGTTACAGGTATGTGCACTGTTGTGTCCGCAAAAGACGTCTGGCCAGCAAGTTGGTTTATTGCGCATACTTCCGTACAGGTCATGCCAAGAACTAAACCACAAACGCGTACACTCATTTGCACGACAGACATGCACTCACATACATTGGGTTGCAGTACGTTGTCATTCGCCTTGGTGAAAGTTCTCACACAGCATGTACACACTGTTCCGATAGTCTCTTCTTGTCCATCGTGCTCGGGGCTTGTCCTTTTGTTCCTGAATGTCGCCTGTGGGTACTACACTACTTGTGAGTAGTATGCTACTCACAACGAAACTGCCTGTTATACATCAGCACTATCGACGCGTTCAAACAAGGTGGAAACTCAAAAAAATTGGTTCATGGGAGTGTGAAAGCTGCGATCAAATGTGAATGATGGGTGACTGGAAAATAACTGGTACTCTTGATTCGTGTACGTTTTAGCTTATTCACACAATGAACAGACACGAGCCTCACCCCCCGTCTGACTGATGATGGTGAAAACGTGGAATCTAGCATCACTTTTAGTTAAACGCTTAGTCGCACTTCCGTTTCTCTATCCCCCGAATCACACTACAAATACTGTTCGCTGAAAGGTTCTGTGAAGAATACCGTCGTACTGGTGTAATCCACTAGATTGCCGTGATTTCCTTGCTCGTGAACAGACGTAGTCAAGTGTACAATTCACCATGGTTTGAATCAGTGGATTGCGGTCAAACATCACTCAAATACGTTTTTTATCGTATCCAACCAACCAGTGCGGGTAGGTGGCTCCAGTACAGGTTTTTCACTCGTTCACACGTTTTTTTATTGTATCAAAAACGGGAACTTGAAAAACATTACATTATACCCTTTAGAATACCGACACCTCATTTGGACCAACTAGGTGTGCTTATGTATGGCACATTAACTACCTCAGTCGCCTTGTTACAAACGGTACCTATGATAGGTGGTCTATTATGTATACAGACTTCGTATCTTGACTTGCCAGTTTCAGTCGTGTTCAGATTACCTCTTTCCTGTGATTGCGACAAACAAGTACGAAACGGACTGCAGTAGAGTGTTGGCCCTATGTATGTTCCGAAGTTTACACATCTTGGTTTTATGGTGCCTAGATACTGGTTTCATCCCTTGGTGTTTTTCAGTTGGTAATGACCACACGTACATTCCGCCAGTGTTTCCGACTGGGACTAGCCAGTCGTTGGTAGAAATGGCCTTATGAGATGTACGTGCCGAAGTCAAATTTTGGGAGATTTTTTTTGTTTAATTGGTTCCAGTGAACTACGTGCTCTGCTTGTTTGAGCTAGTTTGTTGTGTGTGATCCAGTCAGCCGCGAACAGACTTCACAACCACTACACACACCACTAACAATCGTTGACACTTATCTATTACCTGGTATGATAAGGAACGATGATGTAGACCAAAAGTTCGCGATATTTATCTGACTGGACGAGAAGCTTTAGGTCAAATTGGATCTGGTCACAATCGCTTGCGAAGTCCTGTTCACGATAAAACCTTGGAGAACTAACATATTAATCGGATTCGTTAAACAGTCGGCTGTTGTCAGTTACTGAACCGTTCGTGATGCATTCGGCTGGATTATGGTGGGTACTGAGCTGTTCGCTGATGTTTCACCTATCAGCCGGAACTCATTCAATTTTTTCAAAATCTCTTTTCTCTCATCAGCATTCAACTCAGCCTGAATGTGCAACTTCCCCATTGGTTCGGGGGTATGGATGGTGAGGCGGTTTTCGTGGATACCGAGGGCAACTTTGTTCCTCGTCGAGCCCGTCAAATGGCGGAGGCACTAGTGGAACATTGCAGGCGACATCTGGTCATGACTGGTTTGTTCCGTGACTTGTGTTTTGACTGTGCATTGCCACCCAGTATACAAATGGGAGTTGGTCTGCTGCCGTTTTTCGGCACAATTATGGATACATATCTATGTCATTCTATATGTCATGCATCCCGTTTGTTTTTGTTTCTAATATGCATGCACTCCATCAAGAACTCATAAATTCCGAATGTCCCTGAACCATCGACAAACCTGTTTATTGATGAGGTTTATAATGATGTTCAAAAACCTCCTCACATCAGTTGAACCGTCTGCGTACTTCCGGGTATTTGAGGCAAATGAGATATGAGTGAGTATGCAAATCTGAGTATGTTACACCACTTGGCCAAAAATCTAGTGAATGGCTACTCATACTGAGTAGATAGAGCAACTGGATCTTGTTTGGCCCTCTCTCTGTGCAGATCGTTCACATGACTGCGAGAGACACCGGTCGGCGATCCTCACCCATCCCATCTGTAAGCTGTATTTGTTCATCTGGCTCAACGAGGTCCCGACTGATGAATGACCGAACTGTGGGAGGCGGGCTAATGAGTCACGGGTTGGATGGATGAAGTGATTATTTCCACAAGATGATCCTGCTTCAGTCCATGACGAGCTGACGGTGAACAGGACGGGTGTGTTTCTCACGATCACACCACTAATTGCATTTCTAATAGGTAGTTTGGCAGATTGGTTAATTTAGAAGAGATCCAGCTGTAAAAAATCTAGTTGTTCGGCTGGATTCAAACCAGCGACAGAAACAGCATACGCAAACGCCGCAAGCGCTCCATCAGTTAATCTACAGTTGAATGTAGTCACCCATCCGTCCCACGAGATCAACTGCCCCAGCATATTTTCTCAAACAGTTCGCAATGAAATCCATCAACGCCAGCGTTGAACACCAGAATTGTTTTGCTAATAAGTGGTTTGACGGACTTAATAATTCAAAAAAGACCCAGTGAACAAACCTGCCGAAATTTTTCATTACTACAGCCATTTCAGTACTCGGCAATGGCATTGTTGAGTTCCGGCGTAAACTGCTTGAAAAATTCTGTTGAAATTAAGGGGATTGACTACAAAAGTCGTCACTCTAAGTACGGGATTGTAGGTCATTGAGTGAGCAGTATTCACGAAGCTCACCCTGGGGTAAATGTTTAGCCGTTGCATTGTTTGGTGATGCATTGGATATGAGCAAAGGCAATATGGTTTAACATATGCGTGCTAGACTCGTGTGAGCTGAGTGTTGTAACCCATGTTGTCCAGTTTTTGCCCAAGTATATATTATGCATACGTTTACTGTATCGAGCTCACAGATGGCTTGGCATATCACACCAGCAAACACTTCCAGCCACGAAAGCTGGAGCCCAGCCCAACAGTTCATGCGTACAAAGATATGGATCAAGATCATGTCTGATATGTTTACAAGTGGGACTCGAATTATGCTGGCGACTCTTTTCTAGGAAGATGTTTTTCACGTTTTTACGTGAAGTTCATGCACATTTGGTGCTTTTTCTAACGAATGAGAATTTTGGTCAACCAAGTTAATCACAAATCTAACACTAATCTAAGAATTGGACTGCGTTCGGTCTTTGACGATTGACTTATTCAGGTGAGGTTTGGTCTCTAACTCAGGTTCTTCAACAGATAGGCATTTAGAGTATGAATCTGAGGAAGGTAGGCTATTCGCCCTGAACCATAATTGTAACACTGTCCGAAATTTTGAGACCCCGGAATACGAACCCATCAACTGCCTGCTTCTAACGTCAAACCAACCGATAACATTGTTTTACATTAGCGAACATTTTCTGCCACTGTGTAATGAAGAAAATCCTGAAATTGAATTTCTCCAACGTTGGTACTCTAACTTCGATGATTATCTGCTGTGGGGTTCTAGGAATGAATCGCACGTGTGCACCCCTATCTAATAGTCGATGATACATCTGGATAATTCGCTGGACTCAACGTTATCTCAATCAAGGAGGGATTCTCAGGCGACATTGTATCCATTTCGTTTCCCATCGTCGAATGAGTCATGAGGAACCTGCTGGAAAATTTTCTTTCTGACACCATAATGTTTGAGCCTGTTCTTTCGCATATCGAGACATTCAAACTCAGTGCTTTATTGTACGTGTTTTAAATTACTTTTAGATCTTCCGCTATTGCCATTTTGATAGTTGGACATTTTTTTCAGTCGAAGCGATCTTGGGCATCCATATCATTGAAACTTCTAGTCTGAAACCCCCAAAACCGCACTGCACATTCATATAATCAGCATCTTGGTTGTGGTTAATTTTATGATCTCTCTAGGCACTCGATCCACTGCACGCCAGCCGTCTCGTGTTGGGTTCACTCGCAGCTCATCTGGATGAGCTTTCTTGTCTCTACTTCAACAAGGAGAAACGTTTTGTTCCTAATACTCTGGAAACAACGTGATCACGAAATATGAAGACCTTGACTGTTCCATTGAGCGAAGTGGGCAAGTATCGCCTGTCTGGATAGGATACTCGTGAACAGTCAAACCGCTGGTTAGATACGCTGTCCGAGATGGCGGTGTGTCGCAGTCAATGACGTACCTGTATCCATACCATTTCTAGTTCTTCCGCTTAGTCTTCTTTCAGTATTTGTCGACCTTATTAATAACGCTTCCTTCTAGGATATTCCATGTCACTATTGAGGGGAGCGGCAGCCCGAGCCACAGTACCTCTTGGTCAGGCTCATAGTTGCTATGATGATGATGATGAATACTCTGGCAAAGGTTTAAGCCGTACTGACAATTCCCACGTAAGAAACTGAAGATAAAGTAAGGCACCCAACCTTTCTAGCTCGTCCACATACGCGCGACGACATGGTTAACGATCAGTTGAGCAAGATTGTTTCCTATGTCCTTTTCTGAGGTTCATCTTCACGGATGATCGGTGAGACTGGACCTTGACGTGGTGTGACGGCTTGCGCATCTCGATGACCTTTTGGGCCAAACTGGACAGAGTTACTCATACCAGGCAGGCCAACAGGTAGAGGTCTGACAAACCACAGTCTCCTGGTCCTCCAGGTTGGGGGTTGGAAGATGGTTAGCATCTCTTCCTAAAAAACGTACCATTTCTGGTACACCGCCGCACACCCGCTGCCTTGCGATACAGGCTATTGAGCCAAAGGCTTTGGTTGAGAACCCTAATCGTTCTCCTGTCTAGGTCTGGGCGTCCTGGCAGTATCTCAGCCCACACACAACCATGAATACTCACAACACAAACAATTCCATACTGCATCGGCCGTCTCGCAGTATAAACCGGGTCGCCCTATCTGCTG
The DNA here is from genome assembly GCA_008508345.1 of Paragonimus westermani. Taxonomy (NCBI): domain Eukaryota; kingdom Metazoa; phylum Platyhelminthes; class Trematoda; order Plagiorchiida; family Troglotrematidae; genus Paragonimus; species Paragonimus westermani. The sequence continues at coordinate 27,782 of QNGE01003382.1, read as the reverse complement.
CATACAGCAGGGTGGATAGGCGAAAACATGCTACTGCTGA
>QNGE01003382.1:0-25891 GCA_008508345.1 Paragonimus westermani | reverse complement strand
AAAGTGCTTCTGCAGGATTGCTGTGACCACGTAGATTTGATGTTAGGTAATGTAGCCATAGAGGTTGTTGACCGGTGTGTATACCTGGGAAGCTGTATCAGCAGCGGTGGAGGTGTAGGGAATGAAATAGAAACGCGTATCTCTAAGGCTAGGGCGGTATTCGCTAATTTGAGGCATCTCTGGCGGGTATTTCTCTGAAGTTGAAAGGTCGTGTATATAAGACAACGGTGAGGGTCGTTTCACTTTACGGCAGCAAGACCTGGACGCTGAGAGTGGAAGACGTGAACCGTCTTCAAGTATTTGACCACCGATGTCTGCGTTCAATCGCTCGTATCGGGTGGCACCAGCGTGTAAGTAACGACGAGGTTAGGAAGCGGGTGTTTGGTAGTGATTGCCAGGTGAGTTCTTTTGTCCAGTCTCTACGTCTGCACAGGCTTAGATTGTTAGGTCATGTACTAAGGATGCCAGCCAGTCGTCTTCCACACCGAGCGCTGTTCGCTGACTGCGAGAGACTGGTGGTGGTCAGATAATGAGCTGGCGTAGGGAAATGAAGTCGTTCACCAAGTTCGTCTCCCGGGCTGGGGCCCTCGCGACTCACAGAGTCGGTGGTTGGATACTCTAGGTGTCTGATGGTTGGGAACAGTGGTGGTGGTGTTTGTAGCTCGGGTTGATGGTTTTGGTATCGATATGTTCGCCGAGCTTGGCATTGAGGTTGCAAACGTTTCATCACCAAGCGAGGTGACATCATCAGTGCGTAAGTGTTTCAGCGTATATATATATATATAATGGAGTTCTATGATTTTATCGCAGCTGTTTTTCCTATTTCTTTTAATAACTTTTTAGAAATGCAAACTGTTGTTCTATTTATGCTATCCAGGTTTGTATTGTATTTTAGGTTTTTCACTTGAAATGAGTACGTTGAGTTTGAAGGGAACATACACGTTTGTAAAATCTACCGGGTTGTCTTAAGGTTTCGCCTTATGGTCTTTTCCAAAATTACAAAAGCAAGCAACTCCTCCGCGGTTTATTAGCTGTTGGCGGTAGGCTTAGTATATATGGTCGCGACACTGATATATGCAATTATTTTGGTTTTCCACAGGGTCGTTTATTTTTCGTAAAGCAACGTACAATGATTGGTATGCTGTGTGGCAATCATCGTTTGGTTCGTCAAGCAAATAACAATGTATCAGAAAAGTCGAAACCGTTGGATCTGTTCACAGTTTCTTTTAACTTTTGTTGCAATGGTTTGCGCATCTGGCCGTTTACATGTGCCACAGAATGTGCGAATCAATATAACGGTCATTTTCAACCGTGCTCGACGCCATCAAAGCCATATTTCAGAACGTCTCAACTGTGAAAAGTTCACCCTTTAGAATTGTATAATCTGAATAGATCAATTCAAACCGTAATGCGGAAAATCGACGATGTGCGACTGTTCATTTTCCTCTCTATTGTGTTCAGATGGCCTTGCTTAAAACGGAATGCTTCCAACTTTCTCGCACAAACTATCGAGTGTGAAATACAGTACGAAGAGAGCACCGATTCGTGCTTTAAAACCGATAAACAAAACTTTCCCGTTGAATTGTCATTCTTAATGTCCATTCCTCTTGCAGCCGATGCGGTCCCATCTGAATTGGACCGAGACGAACATTGTCCAAGCGTGGACAGTCTCCTCTCTGGGATTCACTACATCCGGGCCACCGATCACGTGGAACTGTTGGCTGCATGCCAACGGCTGCACCAGTTCTGTGAGAGCCATCCGAAGGTGTGTGAATTTTTACATGTAATTCTCTGTTTTCTTCTACTTCGAGTTCCTACTACGTGCACTGGTTCCAGCAGTTTATAAGGTGTGGTACTACTGTGTATAACGCCTGATTAACCTGACACCATAGTTGTAATTTTTCACCTCCCGTCTTAGGTTTTATCCCGCCGTAAAGAATTCGGCTGCCTTATCTGACCTGATTAATTGGATGGGTATCACTGATTGGTGGTACTGTTAAGGCTTATCAATTTTTTAAAAAAGTTTTAGTGGAAATAGTGTTAATTTCAAGCCAGTACGATTGCGTGTAGGTTTGCTCGGTTTTGTCTGTTCCGTTAAAACAAGAGAACACCGTTTTATTCAAAACTATTTTCGTCGTTTGGAACACCCGCTCTTCCTTGTCAATTTGAACGCAGCAGGCAAAGACCAACATGACATTGTTTATGCTCGGGCAGATCTCGCTGCATCTCTACTGGTGTTTACCGCAGACGAGTTAAATGTACAAAATCCCAAACCACAGACCCCTTATAAAATGATCCAAGTTTAAAATCAGTTCAGTTGCTACCATACCAACATTGACTTTACACTTTCATTTGTGTGTGCAGCAATTGAGATGGTCGATGGTGCTGACTACTTCCGTGTGTTTGCTGTCCAACTGCTTGTTTAAGTGACCGTCCGTCTTTTTGAAATCAGCCAATGATTTCAATCCCAGAAACCGAACTAGAACATCTGTTTTTACTGTATACATATAAGTTGAGCTTTGATTTTCAGGGTTAGGCTTGTCGTCGGATTGATGGTGTCGTGATAGCAGTCCACTTGGTCCGGTCCTAGCCGATGTCTTTGCGGCCAGACTAGATAAACAAGTAGCGATCCAACAAGACAATTTAGTCTTCCATAGAAGATATGCGGATGGCATACTTTTATTCGCAACTGATCGGATACAGGCAACAGATCTGCTAGGTTAGAAGAACTGCTCACAACCAAACATTCGTTACACTTTAGAAAACGTGACAAATGCCCAATTGTCTTTTCCGGGTATCAACGTAATTAAAAGAATTGAGGGATCTGTTCAGCATGTCATCTCTTGGAAGAATACATGAACCGGTCAGTACCTATATCTTGACAGATTTGTCCCAGTAGCACATAGTGGATGATTGGTGCGCACACTGTTGGAACGCGCAAGAAGCCTTCATACTAGTGACACCTTGGGTGATGAACTATGTCAAACAGAGTAGACTTTATCAGACGACGGTTATCCGAAAGGATTTATAGGAAAATTCAGCATGGGTAATTCGAAGAGTAACTCACGAGCCACATTTCCCCAAAAAATAGTAATCTTACAACCGCCGTTCGGGAGAAACGTGTATCAACTAGCTGAGCAGTGCTTACGATCAGCTGTTGCTCACAAGTTCTTTGCCACGAAGCCAGTGGTCGTATACGGAACGTTGCGAATCGCCACCGGTTAAGCAACCGATGTTTTAGTCTGCCATATCACACCTAATCCATGAATGCAAATGTGATATGAAGTATCGCATGTTGGCAGAACCGAGCACCAGAATAGGTTCGGTAAACAGTCACAGAAACAAGCAGCTGGACAGCAAACACTCGGAAGTAGCCGGCGCTGTCGACCGCCAAGCACCACTTGAGTTAACGTGTGGTCGATTCTTCAAAGCCATTTCGTATTCTGTCCTCGACTCGAAAAAAACCATTAGCTGTGATATGTTGAGGCCATTGCAATCAGATAGAATCATTCCATTTTCTACATACAAAAAGCAACTGTGTGACGTCAACGTTGGTTTGGTAGCAACTTGGATCTTATAAGGGGTCTGTGGTTTAGAATTTTGCACATTTATTTCGTCTGCGGTAAACACCAGTAGAGATGCAGCGAGATCTGTCCGAGCATAAATAATGTCATGTTGGTCTTTAACCTGCTCCATTCAAATCGCGAAATGTCACAGTTGAAGCCGTCGATTCGTGTGGATGGTTAAATTTGTGATGGTCATTGTCTATCCTGGTGCTACTGTTTACTCACTACTTGATATGAAACAAGTGCACACACCTAATCAGCTTTGAACTTAGGTGATATTTTGATTTGCGCTATACTCGTTACTTTGGTGCCATGAGCATCGATCTCAGTAGTTGTTATCAAAATTCATTTATTATGTAACCATGAAAGAGTCGGAGATCATAAAGTAAGAGGATTGGGACTTAATTCATCCGAACTCTAACGTCTAAAACCGAGATACACAACGCTGAGGTGCTTTCACCTTACGGACAACTAATCGGTTTGCTTATGAATGTAAGGTGGTACCTGCGATACTATTTTCATTTCACAGACAAGTCATAGACCAGTAAAATTCAGCCACTAGATTTTGTATGCTAGAAAGACAACAGTTCACGAAAAACACTTCATCTAAGCTACAGTTCTTTGTATCCGAAATTCGATGTAGGAAATACGATGTAGACTGTTAACTTTAGAGGTTTACTGACCCATTTAATTTGTTTTGGTTTCTGCACCTAAGCTCTATACACTTTACGCAACCTCAAAGGTCTGATGAGAACGACTGGAAATTGCTGTTTTCACACTCGTCTTATCATTATATCGAGCACTACACTATTATGATTGTCCTGCCTATGCCACATAATAAGGACAGTTCATAACCTTTTCCGACTATTAGTTCGATTAAAGAGGTTGCACGCCAGTTGATCCTTCTGGTTTGAATTGTTTTTCACTCGGATGAGAATCATGTTAGTTGTTTATTTGAGTTCATCATCGAGCAAATTTGTGTCGTGTGTCGCGTTGCAAGCGAATTTACTTCTGTTGTCGACCGGGGTGTCATCTCTCGTTCGCAGTGTTGAATTTTTTCCGCTATTCCTAACAGGTTCGCCTGATAGTGGTTGATAGTATCGCCTTACCATTTCGATACGACTTTGACGATATTCCACAGCGCAATCGCATGCTCGTTTGCATTGCACAGTGTCTACTCAAGGTAGCTGGTCATCAGAATGCAGCGGTAAGTGATCACTAACCTTACTGGTTTGAGTGCCGGAGGTGTTTGTCTTTTCCTGGCCACTTTCTTCTGAAATCGGTACCATCAGCACCATCTATTTAACTGCCTTCACATCACTGGGTGAATTTTGCTTTTTACTGGATCATACCACTTTTAGTAATTTACGGGTTCAAAAAGGGGATCGCATGTACATTAATTGGACCTCGGTTGAATTCAAACAAGATACCAGATTACGTGAGTGCATCCATATCTGTTGCACACGACATGTCGGTTAAATACGGAAGCCTCGTGGAGGAGGCAGCTCGTTGACTTCTCAGTTGGACCTGATTGTCTAATCATTTTGTAGGAATCCACTAATCCACTTCTCAGTAGTAATTACGTGGCATCTACTCAATAGCCGCCTCAAAACCCATGAATACAGTCACCGGGCACAATTGGATTTCAGAACTGATGAGCAGTGTAGCTCAGTGACTCAGTTGAGTTTGATCAAAGTTGTCAACCTATCCTCCGATATAGAGATAATGAGATATCTCATTATTCAGCGGAAATATCTCAGGTAAATATAAAATAGCTCTGCAAAATATACTAATCGGGCGTAATAACGTGAACTCAGATTCTCAGATTTTATGGTCAAGTGCTTTCACCACGATTCGGTGTAATCGTATCACATGGTCACTGGATGACCGTTTTCAGACCCTAGATAACAGAAGCAGTCGAGATAATCCCGGTTGGAACCCTGAATCTTATGACCTATAGTTGACACCGATGTCACTCGATCTGTTTTCAGGTGAGTGAATATTGAGTCTTAAAAAAATGAATACTGCAAAGTAGGATGGATTTACTCTCTGAGATAAAAATCAAAAAGATTTTCAGACATCCTCATTTATTTTTTAGAGCTGGTAACAGGACAGAACAGTTCTTGCGCAAATTTTTCACGAGCCTGCTTCGTCAGTCCGCATGCTACTTTTGACGAAGTGATGTTGGATCTAGTGTTTATGAACTTCGCATGTACATTCACCCGAAAGGTGTTGATTGTATAACTGACCGTTCTTCAGCGTTCACGTGATTAATCGGTGTTGTGAATCAGTAAATTGTCTCATTTACTCTAGCTGAGCGGCGTGAGGCTGATACTAGTTAAAGTTGCGCCGGGACGGGTATCAAAGTTCTGTTTCTGATTGAGTAAGCCACTATTGAAAAAGAATACTTGAAGTGTTGTTTACCGAATGCTTATCACACTGGTGCGCACCTTTTATCAAAACCTGCAATCCAAACAACTTTTTCACAGAATGTACATGTGTAAAATGGCTTCTGTCGTTGTAATAAATGCTCTTCCGAAATTGACACATTACCCTCAATATAAACAGCGGTATCCCAAAAATTCCCGCTGATAATCAGCTGTTATGAAACCACGGAGACCTAAATTCGGAGGCGATAGAAGGTAATTGAGTAGAACCTGGTTGTTAAGTACCCCTCTGTTTAAACTAACACTTCAACGTGAGAATGGCTGCAGTCTTAACAAAAACAGTCGATTTGCGAGAAAGAGAGAACAGACCGTTATCCGAAATACACTTAGTTTTATTAAGGTTTGTATCGCTTTAACCCACTGGTCGCATTTGTCTTACAAACATTTCAATTCAGTAACAACAACGAAATTCCAGTTTGTCTTCTACACCTCCATCTTTGTCGATATAATTTGCCATCAGAATGTTTTACCCGTTAAGAAAGTTGACAAAGCGTAGGCTGCTTTTGTCTCTGCAAATACTAGCAACTTCTCCGGTTTACCAGCCTTACTGTCAGCGAACTGTTATTGCCTCCTGTGTTTCTGCTACGTGTCTCTGTTGTCATGTCCGGACTAACTGATTTGGCACCAATCATCAGACCGGGTGTTAGGTAGTTTTTTTCGGTTTTAGCGAATTACAGGACCGATTGCTCGTTTCTATGGAGTGAATGATGCCTCAATAGTGGCTACAGCACAATTGTCCCAGTTGGCATGGGCGACCGAGGACGACCCCGAAAAATGGGATCGGTGGACATCAGTTCCTACATTTCAAAATGGGTTCACGGGTTTTTTGCGGAAACCACAGAGAAATTACTCCCGTCGCAATTGGGCTTCCGGCACTCAGTGTAATCCATTACTGACTAGAATGCATAAGTCCGATTTTTAATCCCCGCCGTGTTCTGGAGTGGGACCATACATACAGTCAGCTAACAACCGTTGTTTTTCTCGACTGCGAAGGCAGATTTTATCCAGTGAATCTGTTCACATGAGCGCGCCAAATAATTTGGAGGACATGTTGCTTGTGTTTTATCCCCATGTTTCAGGTCAGTCTGGAATTTCCGACGAACTGAGTATTACTATCAGCACTAAAAGCGGTGTACAATGGGGCTGTTGGCCTTCCCAACTTTTTCTCAACTTTCACGAATACGAAATAATGGAGGGTTCTCTACAGCATCAACAAAGTGCTGACGTAGACTTCTTTCCAAGTGAGAAACCGATTGATTCTGAACGGTCATCGGAACCCATCGACGGTAAAAGGGAATATAGTACATGACCGAACTTATTGGCGTATTTATCGTTGTTCAGTTGAAATGTCTGTAAGACAAATGCGACCGGTGGATTGAAACAATACAAGCCGTAAGAAAACTGTCTTCCAGATAACAGTCTGCTCTCTGTTTCTCGTAAATCGACTGTTTTTGTTAAGACTGTAGCCACCTTCACGTTGAAGTGTTGGTTTAAACACAGGGATACTTAACAATCAGGCTCTTCTCCACTCTGTTTTATTGCCTCCGAGTTTTGGCTGCCATAGTTTCATAACAGCGTAAGCCACAGTTGAATTGCTGTTTATTGACACTCTAGATCGCTTTCGATGACTCCATGCTCCCAGCGAAATGAGCTGACTACCTTGTGTCATTATTTTCTGTTGCTCTTTTAATGCCACCTTCACTCTTTAGCACGTGATTGTCGCTTTGTACGACACACTTTCACTCGTATTAACGTTCTCATTTTCTGTTCTTGTTGAGAGAGAGCTGGTTTGGTGCATGCGGGCGTATGGTAACTGGTACCGATGTACTGGTGGTGTTAGGATTATATTACATAATTACCATGAAGAGATCACACAAGGCGGCAAACGTGTCACATTCTACGTGTATTTAGTTCATCAGTTGTGTTGATACAGCAAAAATTTCAGTGTGTAACCTCTGTTGATTACCACCAGGTCTCCATTATTTAGTTGATTGTCCTTGACAGTCCATAATTCGTTGACTATTGAGACCACGTTTATAAGTCAACCAGAACGCCCTGTCAATCAATCAACTTTGCTCCTCAGTTCAAGCTTCATCCTGTTTTCTCTTTGCATCGTTTACATTTTGATTTGGGTTCTGCGGTGGGTTCTATTTTCTAGGTCGTTCTCACCAACCAGGTCACAACTAGAATGCACTCAAAGCTATCTGATGGCCCCTCAGGCTCAACTAGCCATCTGGTCCCAGCTTTGGGCGAGAGCTGGGGCCATGTTTGTTCTGTCCGAGTGTTTCTTACGCGCCTCGCGGATTCCACGCGTCATATTAAACTGCTCAAACATCCGGGAAGACCTCCTGCTACAGGCACCTATCAGATAACGGTAAATTTGACATGCACACTGCATATGGTCTCTTACATACTTGCTTGAACTGCTCGTCTTTCACTATATCAATTGCTGGTTCTTCTTCCTTTTCGAAAACTGCCGATATTCTTCAATGTGTTTATTCTAGGTTGTGAATAAGTGTTCGTTAATGCTCATGGGCCCCTCGTGGCATTGTAAACTAATCTTTACCTCACAATGTTTTACGTAGACTCATTATTCTGACTGATTCAGTCGCATTGCACCCAGTCAGGTGACAGTTTGCCTGTGCCTTCGGAAAGAACCGATTTCGCTCTGTAAAGGAAAACGATAAATGCACCTCAGTTACTGCGACAGTTTGGTACCGATGAACAAGTCTTTCTGTGCTGAAATGTGTGGTTTTCACTTGTCCATAGTTCCAATCTCCGCGACCAGGAGTAATCCCCGCTTATTGATCGCGTGACTCAAGCAAATAAATTTCTGCACGTCTAATTGGAGTCGGCACAACAACTGCGAACGATGGGTGATGCTGGCTGTCCGTGACTGGTCACAACGTTCCGTGATCATTTTACGAACATAAATTGAGACGTGTTCATTGACCTGATTGAATAATTGTTCTTCTTCCTGCGTACATCCCGGCACCCACTTCAAAACTTATTGATGGTGTAACTCTCGACATTGGACACTAACGATTTTCTCCGCAGTGGCGTTGAATTTCGGATGGTGGTGAACAGTGTGACCAGTCGAAAATACTCTGAACAATAAGCGCAAGCCGACAGTCTTGTCGGGACTCCTCCATACAGTAATCATATATTGTAGTTAAAGGTGTTTAACAGAACCACCTGTTTATTGTGCAATTTGCACATTTCTCCGCCGACCCTGCGTGTGCGTTTATGGACCGGAATTCCAGCCCACGGCACGGCGTTGTTTTTTTTTGAAACACTGCGCACGTATATCCGTCTGGTTGTTGTTTTCCGACACAATTTTACGCTTGTCATTTCCCACTCGTTTTGTTGGTTTCCCTTAATGATGGCTTGTTTGATCCCCCTCTTGTTGTCTGTGATTCACCTTCTATGAGTTTTAACCATGTTCCACTGCCACGTTGACATATTCCACTGCATATTTGGATGATCACGTCTCCTACTCGTTCATTCTTCACAGTATAGCACTAGTTATTTTGCCCGCCCTGCCTCAATGAGTGTTCAGAAGACTGGTGACCGAGTTGATCCGATTTTTGGCTGTCAACGCGGATATTTTCAGCTGCTTCTCTTCCAGACAGCTCCAAACAAGGATGAAACTGGTTTTCACAAAGCAACAACCTTTCAAAAGTGCGCTTCGTGAACTGATACCTACTCAATGTTTAGGCTCTGATGGCTGTAACCGGGGTATTAGCAAATCCCCATTCATGTTCCTGTTCTGTCGTGCATGCATTAGATCAAGTTTTGCTCAGATGATATAAAAAGAACTTTTTCAGTTAGTGTAATGGGATTGGACTGGACAGATGCATCAATGTGACATTAACTGGTGCTTTTCAGGGGGATACGGCCATCCGGTGTCGACAATGCGAGCAAACTGGCTAGTCAGCGCTGTGTCCAAGCTGCTGTAGCATCGGATTTTGTTATAACGAGTTTCGGAGTAAAACAAGTTGCTTAGGTGTGTCACGCGTTAAAACAGATGAGCCACAAACGGAGCCGAACAGACCATGGCGTCGGCACCGATTGCGATTCTTCATTTTATTAAACGACCAATAGAAACTCAGTATAATTGAGATTTCAAACTATGCTTTTGATTTGGTTTTGAGAGGTAGCGACTTCAACACTTAGTGCGATCACGTTTGACAAGGCTTCATGGCCTGTAGTGGAGCTTGCTACAAGCTTAATTGAAGTCTCAGGGAGTCCTGGGGAATGGAGGTGTGTGCTTTTTTTTGACAAGGCTTCATGGCCTGTAGTGGAGCTTGCTACAAGCTTAATTGAAGTCTCAGGGAGTCCTGGGGAATGGAGGTGTGTGCTTTTTTCCAGGTTTATTTCAAATAAAGCTTAGCGATTTCGTATGTGTGTTTGTAATGCACCTGCATCTACCCAGACACTTTATGGATCTGCCTAGGTATTCTTCACTGTAGGCGTGTTGTTGTCCACTATATCACTGTCGTAGCAAGCTATCAAGGTCGTGTCGAGTAAAGCTTGAAAATCTGGAGCGTGTTTTCTCCACCCAGAACATCGGGGTGTCGGCAAACCTCACATCAATATGATTGACTCTGTATACTAGAAGCTCCAGAGTCAGATAACCAGTGTCATTTTCGAGGTAGTCAATGGGAAGATTGAAACATTGGCAAGTCAGTAAGGCATCCTCTCTGTGGATCGTGAATGCACCAATACTTTCCGATGTCCTACTCTGCTTAGCACACTACAGTGGTATGCTACTGCGGTCCCCCTGGTTGAACCCCGATATGCGTGCACAGTTGGGCGCTGAAACGAGCACACATTTCATTAGTCGTGGTAGCCGTACTCGCGTATAAGTAACCCTAAATATCATGTAAGCAACAATTGACAAATTGCGGTTCAATCCCACATCCAAATGTCACACCCACAACTGTTTCACTTAACATTAACGGACGTTGTAGATAAAACAAATAAGCTATGCCAAGTTTAATCGTTGGCTTCTCCAGCGGAACAAGATGGACTGGTTGAATGGATTATTTGAACATACACAAATCTCGTTCACAAAGTCCGGTCCAAATGACTAGATTCGACACGTTTGAATTCAAAAGCCGCGGATCGTGAATGATGTCTACCTACAGACAGATCAGCATAGTTCAAACGTCAACCGGATCAGCTGTACCTCTGTGACTATGACTAATCGAGCTCGCATAATCGTTCTCAAGGTAGAAACCTCGTCACTTGATGTCACATTACTCCTTTTGTGAACATACCGATACTTGTTTCTCACTTGTTCATCACTCTACCACGCCACTGTTATCTTCGAAATTTCTGTACGCCGTCTTAACCCGTTGAATTGCCGTGTTCCATGCAAATCGGGAGGGACACTTCGGTCGCGGCTGTGCATCCACCTCGAGCGTGCACTCTGGGACAGCTAGCACCATTCACTTGACGCTGGTTAGACATAAAAATTGCGTAACTGTTGCGCGTGAATAGTTACATGTGGATGTATCTGCAATTGCCTTCCGGTATGGATTGTCTGGGTGTGCTTCAGGGAATGCCAGTGCGCTTTCTAGGATAGACTCAATCGCTAAAACTTTGGACCTGAATCATCCACAAAAACAACCTACCAAATATGGTAAACCCTCTAGAAGCTGAGCTACACAGTCACGCCAAGAGCTTGTAAATTTCACACTTGGACTCATTTATCTACCTATCACACTGTCTGATGCGGAATCCACTAAATTACTTCCCAGCCCGGATTTTCCCGACAATTCATGCTGGACTCCATCAGCGCCAGTATTAAGCATTAAAATTGTATTGCTGTTAATTAGTTTGGCAAATCTGATTATTTGGAAGTGATCCCCTTACAAAGATTCTGGGCTCAGACTGGAGTCGAATCAGCGAAAGAGAAAGGCGACGGTGTGATTATTCGGATTCTGCTGCCAGACAAAAACGTCGTTGGTAGGGACATTTTTATAACCAGTATCTCGATAGCCTCAACACTGAGAAGGAGAACGATAGCGCTTGTCGTACACCTGAGAGTTCATCTTGAGCTCTATTGTTAGCAACGTTGTTTAGCATCAGTTTAATTGATCTTGGCCAGTGCATACCCCTTTCTATTATCGGAACCGAAGGGCAGTGTCATTATTTAAATTCAGCTGTGCTGTTCACCAAAAAATCACCAGTGCCACTACTATGAACTTGCTGTGGGAGGATGAAGCTTTTTCCCTCATGCGGATATCACGTTGGTTCAATTTAGGTGAAGCCTATTTCGTTGGTATTTCTTTGCGTGATACTGGCGAGCTCTGTAATTCACAGTGTCTGACCTCATGCCTTCAGAAACACCTGTTTCAAATTCTGAAGCACACACACTTCCAAATTCTTGAGAATCATTTGGATTAAGTTAGTCTTAGAATGTTATGAGTTAGGCGACCAACTAGACCGAGCTAAGCAATTAATTCTGCCAGACGAATTGAGCGCTCGTACAACATTGAAGCAGTGGATTGGAATGCTATTGTCTTAAAATAACTGATCGTTCGAGCCAGGAACTATTAAGAGCAACCGTATTTGACCAGGCTTCAGCTTATGTATGGACTGTATAGCAATCTTCGTGGATAGTGGAGAATTCCATGATATCATTAACTCTCTTACTTCAGATTCTGCACTCGCACACTCCCTCCTCCTCCAACTTCCAGAGGTATAAGCGTGTTCAACTCTACTTTTTCACCTAATCGATTATCGAATAATTTATTGTTTACCGGTTAACTTACCGAGTTTGACAGTGTTTCGTTAAGGCCGACGAATATAACACTTGAGGCCATGTAAGTAATGTTTCGATGCTAGACCGACGAACGATCGGTGCCATGTGCACTCTTGATGGGTTACTACTGAACGAACAGTACACGTTCATCAATCCAAATCAAGTGTCGAGCGATAGCAACATATTTCTGCGTACTTGTATGATCGGTGAGCGTTACAAGGTGTCCTATCTATTTCTTTCTTACGTGTGCCAATGGCATGCACAAATGCTCAGTGTGTAATTCTTCATTCACTTTTCAGGGTACGTTGGCTAGTGTTCTGATGTTGTTTGAATTGTTTGAAAAAGTCAGTACACACACCTGTGTGTTCGGTAACTACCCCTGTCATCTGGTCGGAAACACGAATACATCGTTTCAGTCCATCTATTACACTGACTTTATTTACCGTCATCTTTTCTATCTTTCCCTCTCCTGCTTACAGCCTGCGGGTATCAGAGACTGCGTGACATGATAACAACTTTCTGTTTTCATCACAACGCGCAGGCTGGGCCACCAACTGATTGCCTGTCTTCACATACGGCTTTTGTTGACTGAAACCAAATCGGATAATTTTGGTGCGACAGATTCACGTGAACGTTCAGTTTGTGTGCAATTTTCCCCACAAACACACATGTTAATACATCGTCGTTTTACTATACAAAATTGAACACTTTTGTATCTTTTGTGCAATGCTAGTTCCAGCAGCGGTCTTGAAGTCTTGGGTTGTTCCACCCACATTGTACTCAAGCGTATTCACATAACATCCTTGTAATGAAGGGGAATTTTCCCATTTCTTCGTCGTTTTTATAACCGGATAAGTGAATTTTTTTTCATTCAAACTTACCTCTGTTTATGGTTAAGTCATACTGTAAGCTTTTTCCATGAGCATCAGGTGGGCCTGGTTTTTTTACACTTGTAGTTTCCCTGTACATCCTATCCGATGAAATTAGGCGCAAGTGGACCGAGCTGGGATTAACTTCTGCCTAGTCTCCCTCATGCTTCCCCTGCGAGTTCCCACGATGGATTGTGGGAAAACCTAGCGATGATAACTTTTCAGCAGTATGGAGGGGATATGTCGAATGGTTGCTTGTGAACGTACCAATGGTGACTAAAGACATTTGGAAGCACAAGTCCCCCTTGATACCACAGCCTCATTAACAAACATCACCAGGGTTATGTGGATACTTCAAGTGAATTTCCATTTGTTAATTTTCCTTTGCCAAGTGCCACCTTACAGTTGAAAAACTGGGCGCGGACTGTCAAGACCGCTTTGTTATGGAGGCTAAACTGCGTCGGCAATGCTCAAGACACTTGTACTGTGTACAGTGCGCATGATTTTCTGGTTACTGCTGAGGAGCGTGAAAGAACTACACATTGATCGTTCATAATTGGGGAGTTGGTTAAAAAAAAGTTCGCCTTTGCCATCGAGCGTCAACGGTTAGCTGCAACTTTTTTCCTTCATTTTAACGTTATTCCGTCAGTCAAGTTTGTTAGGCTTATCGACCAATGCAACTGGCTATTTTGAGACATAAAAATTTGGATAAAATCAACTTGAGAAATTTACTTATTTGTTTTTGGAATCTGTGAATTTTCAGCTCACAGCACAAAATAAATGCACAAGTTTGCCAGCCGGTATAGCGGTCAGCATCTGGGCCTGCTCTTATTCACAAATCCATTAGCGAGTATTCACTTCAGATTCAATTAATTGGTGGTCACTCATCAGTTATCCGTTTAGCTTCGAATTCAACCACTAAGCCAGATGTGCTCGATTACCTATGTTTAAAAGTTGAAAATGAGCGAGCTTCTGATTACTCCACTTTCTATCCACAGTTTTCTTACCCTTATCTGAACGGTACCCACAACTGTAATTCGTTGTCTCCGGCAGTCACAAGATGCCGGCGTGGACCTTCTCCATGATGGAAGACTGACTAATCTTGATTATGCAGATAGTAAAGCGTTGCTGTTTGACAATTTTTAAGTGGCACAAACAACGCTAGGGACTATTTTGCGTTCTTCTAAGTACTTCGGAATGCGCTTTGCAGCCTCAAAATGCAATGCTTTCGCAAGATTTTTGTGATTACGTAAATTTAACTTTGGATAATGAAGTCTTGGAAGTTGCTGACCGTTTTGTGTACCTGGAAAACTGCATTATAGACGTTGGATGTGTTAGGGAATGAGATGGAATCTCGTATCTCTAAGGCTAGGGCGGTATTTGCTAATCTGGGGACATCTCTGGCTAGTCGTCTATCACATCGAACACTGCGGCTGACTGGCATTAGGTGGGGGTTGGACCAGTGGTGACGGCGTAGACAAACGAAATCGTTCACCAAAGGATGTTGACCGTTGTAGATCGGGTTCGTTTTCCCGGCTGGGGCCCTCGCTACTGCCAGAGTCGGTGGCGGGAGACGTTAGGTGATATGGTGGCTAATCGAGCTCAGTGGCATGAATGTTTTGGTTGTTTGGCCGAGTTTTGTATGCGAAGTGGGTGCACTTAATGATGAGGGTGCAGTGGACTCTGTGAGGAAGCTGCCTTGCTGATGGCGCCTTGCTTTCACTTACAGCTTGGTTGTTTGTTTGCAAGGTGTAGGCACCTGAATGTTAAGTATTTGGATATAGCTATTAGGTCTCTACGTCTCCTTTTTACCCCTCTACGTTTTTCTTCATGGTTGTATAGCAGTTAAGCATCAAAGTGAACCACTGATGTATTGCTGACCATGATGACTTTTATTTGTCAGCTGATATGTTGGGTAAACTCATGTTCACGGGATTCCACTCTCATCAATACGGTTTTCTATCTCAGCGTCTCCTTCGTCTATCTCGATTCTGCATCTTCTGCATATAAGTACAGCTGTCTCCGTTTCGTTGATGAAGCAAACATTATATCTTTTTCCAAGCAGGCGTGACGCAAAACGGTATAGGCAAATGGTATAACAGCAAAAATACTTTTTACAAAAAAATCGGCCGTCAAATCTGCAGACAGTCGCATAAGTCATACTCGATTGTGATAAGCGGGCCCAGATTTACGCTCAACATTCATTGCTCTCAAATACCGAAACAATGAACAAGCTCACACAAACTGCAACCATAAGACGGAGACTAGGCTGAGCAGAATAAGGGTCGAACGGGTGTTTACACATCGGGCACTGCCATAAAGACCAGCCTCGTATCGATTCGCAATCCCTTCCAGGTTTTCGACTAGTTGCAAAAATCGTCGACCCAGCCAGCGCTTGTACGTCTGATTTTCCCAAGGAATTAGACTCAAGCTTTCTGTGTCGTCAGAAAAAATGAGATCTTTGTGACCGAAGCCGGAATCGAACATTTGAAATATCGGATTTCTGCAACCAAAAAAGGAGGTGTATTTAGAAGAGTTTTTAAACCAGGTTATGTAGAAGGTGCATAACGGAGAACATGTAAAAACAATGTTTTGCAATGTGACGTAACCTAATCATGAATAACTACTTGGTAGAACATTGGACATATTCTATCTAATCTAAAAGAAGCTTCATGAGAAAAGACTTTCATTGTTTTCCAACTTTCTCATTCAATCTGCAAATTTTCTACGGTTAAGTCTGACCTGCTTAGGTTGTATCCAGGCTATCGACCAAGCGATTTCCATTCACCTGATGGTTCTTTCATCATACACAGAAGAGAACTTTGTTGCAATGTTGTAGTTATCTTTGTCAGCCTGAACGCGTCTGGCGCTGCCATCTCTAGTGTGTAGGTTTGAGTAGACAACCACTTTTTTCTGTTACAATTGATTCACCTTCTTGTCTTGCTTTTCGCGCCATGTTGTTTAAAGCTGTGACTAATGTATGTTTCAATCAAACACTGATTCCACTGCTGACTTTCCCATCTTCCGAGATAAATTTCCAAGTTACTAAATCTATTAACAGTTCCCGAGGTTTCATCGTCTGGCTGTCGCAGTAATCAAGCACTACTGATTACTTCAGAACTGTAGAACGTATTTCCAAACGATCGAGCAGGACGGAAAATATTAGTTGGCATGATCCACGTCCCATGAAAATTGTCAACCGGTAATAAGTTATAATCATAGTCCCCGTCGCCCATTCTCCCACCAGAAAAGACATCAATGCGTGAATCGCATGGGTAACAGACATTGCTGTAGTATTTCGCCTATGAGAAAAACAGAAAAAAGAAAATGGGCAACCTTGGTGGAGATCACGTTTAGTATGGACTATGGTTTTTAGTGCCCTGTAGACCCTGACCTAAGCTGGCGTATCAACACAGAACACCATTAATATGTTCAAAAATGTGGTGTGCATTTTCCAGCATTCAAGAGATTCCAAAATTGCAGGGCGGTCAATCAAGCCAAGCTCACTTGTGTAACCTAGAGCTACAACGCTTGTCGGCCAATGGTGCTTGATACTTCACAGGGCTTGACGGTAATCCGAAATTTGATCTGCGAAAGTCCGTTTTCTTTCCTATAACATCTGCTTCCTATGCTCATAGTTCCTAAAACTTGAAGCGTCTAAAGTGTTTAAAAGGTGTTTTTCGTAAAATTGAGGGTCGCACTTTTAAGACCACAATTCCTGATACTTTAGCCTGCGTTCATGTAACATAGTCACTGTCGTTGGAAAGTGTTTTGAAGTCTTCTATCATCGACGTTAGCGTTCATTTGTAAGCATCAGAAAAACTGAAGGGGGTAATCTGAAGGTTTTTCTTCGTTGTCACGTTCTGACTTTGGTGCAATCTTGACTGAAGACACCGTATGGACCTTTGAGTGAGCGCTGTGTTCGATCATACCGGTGTTATACTTCAGGTTCACCAGGCGCTGGTACCTAGCAGTGATATTATGCAGAGTACTATCAGGACATTGTTGTACCTCCGCCAAAATCTGTGTTCTGATATCTGCTTCATTTGGTAACTGGAGTCCACAAGCGAAAACTAGGCATTTTAATTGATCTTCAGTCATTGTGCGAGGCTTGAACCGTTCGCACTCCCGATTGACTATTCCAACGTACGTCACCCAGTCATCATCTGACTTCATGAGCTTCAGGCACTAGTAGCGTATGTTAAACGCGGATGATTGGTCGCCAAAGAATTGTTATAGCCTCTGGGTGGTTTCGTAAAAGTTGAAGCCCTTGAGGTCTTCGACAAGATAAAGTTGGTGTACCGTTCGTGTTCCGAGGTGCCTAGTTTAGGGAGCAGCAACCTCACCTTCCGAGCATCGTCAGCGTCTGACAGTTCCATTTTGAAAACATCTCCATACTTTTTAAATGAGCGAACTTGGTGTTCAGACTCCTCCTGGCGCTAGTTTGCTCAACTTGAAGCCTGAGGATGAGATTGTCCTCAATGCCGGCAATGCTGAACAAGACGAGTGGTCGGGCTGGTTTGTATGGATCACACTTCGCACCTTCAGAGTGTAAGGTGCTTCTTCAAGACTGGGGCATTTTCACCCGTATCTCGTTTATTGCAGGCAATCCAGTTGAGACCATGGACGCTCTGCCGCACTCGGGTAGCACCATTTCATCAGCTTGTAATATTGTTGATGCGATATCAACGAGGATAAAAAGGACGCGGGTTGCTCTTGCCAACCTGTATCGTCTGTGATCTCGAAAAGATGTTCGGTTATTGTCAAAAAGAAGGACGTGGCTTGTTCGTGGCGAAGACGTCAACAGACTGGCCGTGTTTGACTATTGATATCTCCACCAGTCAGCCCACATTAAGCGGACTGATCGGTTGAGCAATACGGCCGTCCGCCGTCGGGTATTCCGGGACGCTCTTCAGAGTGTAAGGTGCTTCTTCAAGACTGGGGCATTTTCACCCGTATCTCGTTTATTGCAGGCAATCCAGTTGAGACCATGGACGCTCTGCCGCACTCGGGTAGCACCATTTCATCAGCTTGTAATATTGTTGATGCGATATCAACGAGGATAAAAAGGACGCGAGTTGCTCTTGCCAACCTGTATCGTCTGTGATCTCGAAAAGATGTTCGGTTATTTCCAAAAAGAAGGACGTATGATGCATGTTTGCATTCTGTTTTGTTCTACGGTTGAGAAACGTGGCTTGTTCGTGGCGAAGACGTCAACAGACTGGCCGTGTTTGACCACTGATATCTCCACCAGTCAGCCCACATTAAGCAGACTGATCGGTTGAGCAATACGGCCGTCCGCCGTCGGGTATTCCGGGACGCTCGGGATGCGAGTTCAATTGGTCAACGAATCACGTTACACAGCTTGTGGTTTTTGGGTCACGTACTCCTCGTCGTATATCGCATGACGATCACCATACTGGCATAGTATGCAGAGATCACCAACATTTGGATGAAACCGTGCGGTGTTCAAGCAACAACAGTGTAACGAAGCATGAAAGCCTTGATTGTTCCATTGAATAGATTGAGTAAATATTGCGTCCTTGGCTAGGGTCCTGGTGACTGTGCAAATCGCCGATTAGACGTTCTGTTCGAAGTCGTGATTTGCCGTAGTTTATAGCATTTACACCATTTTTAATTCTTTCGCCTGGTCTTTGATTATTGTTATTGCTACTCTAACATTTCCAGCAACATCTTTTTCAGGAAATTCCACGTTATTGTTCAGGTGAGCGGTGGTCCGAGCCACATTACCTTCTTGTCAGACTCATGGCTGTTATGATGACTAGTGGAACTCTGCCGATGGCGATTTCACTCAGGCAGTTTAGACTGACGATTAACTTGAGCGCTTCGCTGCACACGTACGACAAAATTATAATCCCAATCATCTGGCATTCTTTTGTAGGTTATCAAGACGATAACTGATTTTTTTCGCAATGGGTGACTAATTATTATCGGATAGTAGTGTACTGAATTTTCTGTGGATGGCCTTTATAGAAAATACCTATGCAGAAGCAGGATTTAAAAAGGCCGCTACAAGGCTAAACGACCACTGTGTGTGCTCGGATTTTGTGAGGGAGCTTAGTAAATCATGCTTCTCTCAGTTTGTTTCAATGCACATCGATCAAGAACCCATCCGACAACAGTGTTACACGTCGAGACTCAAACTTCACCATGCC
The DNA here is from genome assembly GCA_008508345.1 of Paragonimus westermani. Taxonomy (NCBI): domain Eukaryota; kingdom Metazoa; phylum Platyhelminthes; class Trematoda; order Plagiorchiida; family Troglotrematidae; genus Paragonimus; species Paragonimus westermani. The sequence continues at coordinate 6,061 of QNGE01003382.1, read as the reverse complement.
GACTACACAGCAGCCAGCAGTTATGCTGTCAGACTGTACACGTTACTCTGTGTAACTGGCAATAGGTCGTACAGGTTTCCGGTTAGGGTGAGATCATAGCTTACTGCATGCCACTTCAGACCTTAGATCGTAGAAAGAGTAAGTCCGTCCTCGTGATATGCGACCACAAATGCCCTATGTTATTGTGGTGGAAATTTGTGGACCCTATATTGAGAGGCAAACTGTTTGTCTGCTTTGTGCGAACACAATATTCGTCTGACAAGTCGTGTCGGCTCTTCTCATTATCATTATCTTTGAACAACTTTACTTTGGCGCAATATGTCAGTTCCCTACATCCTATGTGCCGTGATGTATTGATAGATGGCTGGGTAAGCGTCGCTGAGCTGACCATTTGGAATTGCTCAGCCAGTCGTGCGCACACTATGTAGACCGACCAGCTGACCACGGGTCACAGTAGCAGGCGGAAACTAACGCGTCAAACAGTGGGTGGAACAAGCAGATGCTCGTCACCCAATGCTGAATGTCTGCCGTGATGACACTTCAGCAGCTGCGACTTCACACGAGAATCACCGATCAGCATTTAATGTAAAACACTCATTCAGTTAGGTCGTAGTTGATAGCGTTTGCTTTTGCGTAATGCTGTAACAAATATAATCAGCTAGCCAGTTCATCCATAATATGTGCGAGCAGCAGTAACTGAGCAAACGGTTGTCAATCCGTGCTCGGGGAAACCCGGTAAGCATAGCGGCTCTATTACGATGCTTGGTTTGCGTGTATTTACTTGACCGGAATGCTGTGAGAGTAGCGCTCAAGGCAATGTGACGCCACTATAGCTCTAATGAGAGTGAAACACGAGTCTAGTGCTTCTTTTCGAAAGGGGCTGGCTGGAAAGTCTATTCGAATGCGAAGGCTGCGATCAAATGTGAGTGATGTTCAACTTGAAAGAACTAAATTTGTTGGTGCAGTTCGGCTGAATAGTTTTAGTGAACCTTAGATAGACAGCATCCAGCGTTCAGAGAATTGGGTTCACTCAGATAAACAGATGGATACCACATGCAAGGTTGGCGAAGAAATAGTTACCGGATGTATGAATGGTATTCCGTAAATATCACCGTAGTACTGAGAAGTAAATAACATTAAAAAAACTAATTACTTCTTTTACGCTAGGTGGATGAATAATAATCCATTGTGAACGAAAAGAAGGCAGTATGCCTAAAGCGAGATTGAAAGCTGCGCTTGCCAACTGAACGCTGCAAAGTATCTTGCGCAATTTTTCCAAACCGTATGTAATCATCCAGTTACATTTATTTAGCTTACTTGTCCGCTGAGTAGTAGTCTTGACCGTATTGCAACATTCGCCACATGTTGGTGCGTTCGTTCTCGGATTTGTAGCTGGCCGTCACAACAACGTTGCTCGGAATGCGAGCCAAGTTACAGGTGGACCATTTATCCACATCCTCCCGCCGACCGTCAGAACACAACAGTTCATAGTCGTCTTCGCGAAGATTGCGTGCCCAGTAGTCCGGATTACTGTGAAAAAACAGGGGCAGTGCGTGCGAAGCAGTATGTTGGCGCTTGATTGATTATTTCTTGCGACAAATGTCCTGCACTGACTTTCTTTCGTATGAATATCCTTCGCAGGCTGTCCACATTAAAATAAAACTTATCCAGGGACTAAAGGAACATGTTATTCCTACATAATTTAGACGATAGCAAGTGAATTTAAACCGTACAAAAGAAATAGACTGAACAAACAACATGGACTAGATAGCACAGATCTGGCATAAAAAGACGCAGATGTGGCTCTCAGACCACAATACTCCTTAGCAGCGTACATTGGCATCTTGCTGCCAGTCGTGTGAGTGACTTTTGCTGAACACCAATGATTCACCGGCTTATCGACTTTCACACAGGACCAAGTTTTGACATAAATACCAGAGTAGTAACTTTGGCAGACCGAAATATCTAGTGTTCCCACCTCTGTTGAATAACAATACGCCGACTGTTCTTCATGTCTTGTTGATGCGCGATGGACTCAGAAGTAAAAAAAAGTCTGTACCTTCATTCTGCTTAGAATCATTTAGTTAAGATGATCCTGTAACCGTTTACTAATAGTTGGGGTAAATGTATAACAACGTAAAGTGGACAGCATTTCAAAACGGCCGGAACTTCTATACGACATTGTTTGGATAAGTAAACTATTGTCAGTCTGAAATATGCGATCATTTTTGGCGGAAAATACTAAGAGTAAAAGCTATTTCAGTAGTTGTCTACGTAGCAGCTCGTCCTCAGACTGAATTACACTCATCTTGTATGGTGAGAACGTTTGTGCCACCGTCGGATTGCTTATCATTAAGTACCCATATGCACCCCCTTCCATTTTGCTCCTTACGTAGAAATCAGGACCAACTACTGCGCCTTACACGCATCAATCGATCGCCAGAATTTAATCTTTTGTGGTCAATGGAATTGTACTCATTCGAGTGCGATAATGAAGGCATAAATATGCAATATTCCGTAAAGGTCGCACAACTAGACGCCACCGAAGTGTCACAGCAACGTCAAACTGTATCAGTCCGCGTGTATGTGAAATTTTAACGAGATATTAGCTAGAACGGACAGCGTTCCGTGTCAGTTCAGAGTCAGCCAACCGCTGTTAATTCATCTGCGCATTTTTCTGCTCCAGAATACTAACTAGAGTCCGGAAGTCCTAATTTCCGGTAGGCTTGATGTTCACACCCGATAGATGCACACACGTAGTCAAAATTGGTGTCACAACTAACTGAACGTGGTATGCCCACGGTCTAGTCAACAGCACCGGGCACGTTCCGAACCATCTTTCTGGTAAGACAGCGTGTCAGCTAGGTTAAACGGACTAAGGAAGGCACCAACTCCACCGACCATCGATAGATTCCAAGGTCGTACGATTGTTAGACAATGATCGAGAATGTGGACAAACTGGCTGGCATTTTCGTCTGTAACAGAACCCACCGTTCGATTGGCTAACCGCCCACGATGCAGGACCTGCGCATCAGATCTGTAGTGCTAGTTCCTGAATTTGTACGCCCAAGGTTTCCCCAACCATATGATACCGTGAATCGGAAGTCGCAAGGAGAAAACGGTGAATCTGCAAACAACTTTATTTATTGATTTACTCACCGTTCAACACAGACTTCAGCGTAACAATTGAGGGGTGCTAGGGAGCTGGACGTGAGAGCATCTTGTGCACAACCGCACAGCAGCCGCCAGAGTGGAAGAGTGGGTCGACGGAAAATTCCGGTCGACCCTCAGAATTCAAACAAGCGTTAGACTGTTTAAGCGGCGTTCCTAACGGTAATAGCCCAACGTTGTTATCCTAGTGAATGTAACCTACAGGAGTAGAGATGGTGCGAATTCATTACACAGCTGAGAGCATAACTGCGATACTTATGCCGGCCCACTAACTTTGATGCTAGTGGTTTGTAGTAAATTTACATTTCCAAGGTAATGTGGACCGGCGCGGTGGTACTGACAAGGCAAATCTCACGTCGCGGGTAGTTTAGAATTTTGGGGACGTCGAAGGTGATCTCACTACAAATCACAGGGGTCATTCCATTAACATGAACCTATTAAATTGATACATAATTTGAGCTGTGGTTGCCAGTGCTTGATTTACCCACTCAGATTGATGCTCAAACACCGAAAGTACGTGCGAATGCCCGCAATGCTGAAACGAAGAAATGAGAACACCGATCATCCTACAATTGTGCGCTCGGAAGAAAAGTCCGGAGTCCACATCATCTCATACGAATTTCAACTGGAAGGCCCTACCCGAAAACGAGCCCTTTACCGATCCCGGTTAGCGAACAACCCTAACGCATAGCTGTAATAACACCGCCGCGCCAATCACATGGGGGCATAAGCGCATTCCAGCCAAATCGTTCAGCTCCACCGCCTCATTGTTTTGGCCACCACGGTCTACGATCGATAGCATCTAGGTTTCACATACGTCACAGTAGTTGAAAGACAGAGCAAATGGAGAAGGTAAAAATACGGTATTTCCCTAACCGAATGTGATACCACAAGAATTTTACCAACCGATGGATTGTTAGATGGCGCACTTTTAACGAAGTAGCGAGAGCGCATCACGCCATATAGATCGACCGACCCAGTTCGGATGTTTTGATGGTGGGTGATGGTGTGGTTCCACCCAGTCAATCAGATTGCAGCGGTGCTGTCGAACGCGCGTGAGCTACCTGGACTGTTTACTCGAGCTTGTTTTCTGGTGCTACCTGTAACGTAATTTGTTTTAACGCCCTGACTGCCAAATATGACTGTTTCATTTTAATCTTTCTGCGTCTGAATGCCATATATGGTCGTCTCATTCGATCTGCCCTGCTTCTTGTCGGCCGTATGTGGCAATCGTTTGCCCTATAAATTTATAACCTCTGTGGCCTAATTTTGATTCGGTTTTCCAGTAAAGGGGGTCACTGTGTCTTTTCTCCTCGGGCTTAGGTCAAAAGTTTGTGTGTAATAAAAGGGACGATCCAGTATGGATAATAACAATTGAACTCATGAACGCGACAGATTTACAAACTGACAAGGGACTGACTGAAAGTTAGCAATTTTCCCGAAGAAATTGTGACAAGTTGCGATGTGTTTAGGTCAACCGTACTATTTTAGGACTCTGACGTGATATTTCATAACCAAATCTACAAAACGATAGGCGGCATATGACATTTCCCATTTTGTGGACTCGTTATTGAGCGGAATCTACTCCATGTTTTTTTCCAGTTGTGTAACCACAAACTGATACCATAATAATGGCAACTTGCTGTGTCACCGAAATCAGTGTATCCAGCTTGTTCAGTAATGTCGTCCAGATTGAGGTGCTTTGTTCTCTGGATACTTGTATTGTCTTGGGAGGAAATGCTGTGCGCCAACTGGAGTGGACAAAATATCATTCTGGAACCAGATCAAAGTGATGGACTACTATTAAGAGGGCATTGTGTAGTTTCATGGGAAACATCTGACAGTGAGATTGCTTTGTTCTATACACATGAACCACAGGCAGCGTGCAGATATTACTGGATACCGTTAATTAGAACTGGCTACACTTGTCTTCGGTGTCACACGAGGTGAACACATTCTTATGAAGGTGGAATGAATTTTCAAAAAACTGTGTGTGTAGTATTCACCATATAGTTTTCCACTACGTACGAACTAAAACATTGCTTTCGCAAAGTGGTTACAGCAATTTCACTGCATTCCAATGTTATGGCCCAATTTTAATTCCTCTAGTGTTTTTGAATGTTCTCCGTAGACCTCCTGTTTGAGGTAGCCCAAAGAAAGTAATTTAGTGCAGTGATATCTTGCAGTCGCAGGGACCACTGTATTAGGCCACGGCGATCAATCTATCGTATCCCGAATTGTTCACACAAATGTTCGCGTGCAAATAATGTGTGGTAGGCTGCTGCGCCATGCTGCTGAAACCAAGTGTATTCAGCTACCTCCAACTGTTCCAGCACTGACACAAAATTCAACTGCAGCATTTGAAAGTAGGAATACCTTGGTTTGTAAATGATTATGCGCGGTTTTATCAAAAAAGAAAGGCTCGATATTCTATGTTATAACAAGCCGCATCCAGCAATAAGCTTTGTGGTGTGTTGACGCCTGACTGAAGCTTACTGATCTGCCAAAAATGCTGTCTCTGCGCAAATCCACTCAGACAGTATGTTCCTTCATTATTGGATACTATCGAATATACATCCTTTCCGATAGCTATTGTGGCGGATTACCAAACCGGAGGTGCGAGTATTCCAACTCTCGCCGGATTACTTCAGCGCGCCAGGGAGGTACGCACAAAAGCCCACTGCAAGCGGATCAAGGACAGCATGGGCGACTGGATGAGCCATCACTCAACGAGATCGAACCAGCAGACAAGACATGGCAGGCAAAATGGGGCGGATGCGAAGGATAGAAGGAGTGGTGGTGAGGTACTGCGTTTATCGGTCATACGAAATAGATTCCGGAGGCGTAATGAAGAGAAGGAATCGGGTGCATCTGAGAAAACGAGTAACAC